>JAGDYQ010000001.1:31021797-31036797 GCA_021962125.1 Bulinus truncatus | reverse complement strand
ATGTCTGATAACATTTACAACCTGACTCGGTGTTGTCGAGGTGGTCAGCCCAATCGGGCGATGCGGGTCGCGGGTAAAATGCCTTTGTGGACATAAAATGTCACCGCTTGCTGACGTAAGCTCACACCCACTTACCTATATGCCACTCACTACATTCACCCCCTTCCGGTAAATTTTCTTGGAGCAGCCACCCCCCCCCTTCGCAACTCCTCCCCAACCACCCCACCAAGATTTCATCAGCCCATTTTTAAATTCACTAATTTAAAAATTAAAAATTCAGGGGCGGCGATACAGGACTAGCGTGGCGCTGGATGGTGTCGAGACATAAGCGACCCCCAAGACCAACCATTAAGATAATGGCGCCACCCCCGGGCTGATTCTATCCCATATATATTCAAACCCAGGTTTGTGGGACATCAATCAATCTATTACGGGACGAAATCAGAGGCGTATCGGGTAAGGTGGGTAAATAATGAAGATACCAACCGATCCTCTGACTGCTAGACGAATCAATAATACTTACCTGGATAGATAAAAGGATACATTACGGGAGTTTGTTTCGCACAAAAAAATAAGTTGATTAATTAATGAATAATAATTTGTCGTCTTCTTGCCTCAAACCATCTCAAGGAAACAAATTAAACGGTTTCTACAAGTGACCTTGACAATGCAGAGTTCGGGAATTATGTCTACATAAAGTTTGATTTTTGTAAGAAATATTTTACTTGTGAACTTATTACACAGCCCAACAAAAAAAAAATTTTGTGAATTGCCAAGAATGTTTGAATGAATTTATAGCAATTCATGGGTGCTGATTTCAAAACTGCCACTGCTTTTGCTGAATTGGCTCTAGTTTCTGAGATATTGGACACCCTTGAAAATATGATTGTACCCTTTGTGTAAAACAAATGCAATAGGCTTGGTGTCTGTTGTTTAATTAAACTATACCGAGTTATAACTTGGTTTTTAGAGCATTTTCGAAAAAAAAATGCTCTATTGTCCCCATTTTGTTTGTCTGTCTGTCCGTCTGTCCGTCATCACCCTAGATCTCAACAACCATAAGTCCTAGACCCATGATGTATATATCATTTTGTAGGTCTTGGCCTGCCAAGAAATGACTTTTTTCCATTTCGCGATCTGACCTCTCAGGGCCGTAAAAGGGGGCTTAGTACCGTTTTTTGCTATATAAGCTATATTAATAAAGAGCGCCTATATCTCAACAACCATAAGTCCTAGACCCATGATGTATATATCATTTTGTAGGTCTTGGCCTGCCAAGTGTACATCAAAAGTACATTTCGCGATAGAACCTCTGAGGGCCGGGCTTCAGAGCTCCTAAGGGGCTTATATATTATATATGCACCTTGTACGTTCAATAACCCATTCATTTGGTGCGAAATACTGCAGCACGTAGTTTCACCAAGATTTATTAAGAAACTCATCAAATGAAATAGTAAGCTTGTGTTCTGAGTTTAATTGAAAGTATCAGAGCTATGCAACAATTGACGGAGTTTTCGGACGATTAAATGACTATAATTTCGAATGTTTTCAATTATGAGTCCTATTTCAGTAACCACAAACCACTTGTAGTTAGATTTAAGAGAAAATAATTTTTTTTCAAATATAAAGAAACGTCTTTATAATATTTTTTTACAGATATACGCATTACACAATTGAATTTATAAACATTTCCAAAATTTACAAATATTTACTGAAAGTAACATACGTACTGATACATAACAAGAAAATGCGCTAACACGTCCTGTGTCCAGAATGGAACAGGCTTAATTGCTTGTTTTTTCTATTTTATATCTGCTTTCTAAAGACATCATGAGTTCATCACGAAAATGCTGCAAAAATAATCAGAATGTATTCTATTACATCTCTGGACAATACATGATTGAAAAGCAAAGAAGAAATATAACCGACTTTGTGCAGCAGGCATATTTGGCTTATTTCGGTGTGAAGCTGGGAGACCAAGACATGTCTTGGGTTCCCCATAAGGTCTGCAAAAACTGCGTGGAGAGCCTACGGCAGTGGACAAATAGTGAGAAGAAAAGTCTAAGTTTCGGTGTACAAATGATATGGCGAGAGCCGAAAGACCATTTTGGTGATTGTTATTTTTGTATTGTGAATGTTAAAGGCTTCAATCGCCACAAGAAATCTAAGTGGGATTATCCTGATCTTGAATCTGCAAGGAGACCAAATCCACGTAGCAGTGAAGTTCATATACCAGTGTTTACTGGATTATTAGAACTTTCACCATCAGACCCCGACGAGGGGCAAGATCTGGAGTTTTTGGCAGGTGAAAACAGTGGAAGCGATTATGAAGGAAGTTCTTCAACACTTCAACCAGTCAGCCATGAAGAATTCAATGACCTAATACGAGACCTAAATCTGTCCAAGCAAGCATCTGAGCTTTTAGCGTCCAGGCTTTATGAAAGAAATTTTCTCAAACCAGAAGTTAAAATAACATTTTTTCTGAAAAGAGAAGAGTTTCTTCTTCCATATTTCAGCCAAGAGGAAGATCTTGTTTACTGTGATGACATCCCTGGACTTCTGCTCCAAATGGGACTACAAGACTACCATTCCGAAGACTGGCGTCTCTTTATAGACAGTTCCATCAGAAGCTTGAAATGCGTTCTGTTACACAATGGTAACCGTTATGCATCTCTTCCTATTGCTCACTCAACAACACTTAAAGAAGAGAATATCAAAACCGTATTGCAAAAAGTCCGTTATTATGAGCATCAGTGGTAAATTTGTGTTGATCTAAAAATGGTAAACTTCTTGCTTGGGTAGCAGTCAGAATACACAAAATACTCATGCTTCATGTGCCTTTGGGATAGCAGGGCAAGGCAAGATCATTTGACAAGAGTGACATGGCCTGCAAGGGAAACCATGACTGTAGGTAAAGAAAATATCATCAACAAGCCACTGGTTGACAAAAATAAGATCATTCTCCCACCGCTTCATATCAAATCAGGTTTAATGAAACAATTTGTTAAGGCTTTGGACAAATCTGGCAATTGCTTCAAATATATTTGCAGATCATTCCCCAGATTGAGCATGGAGAAGCTGAAAGCTGGGATTGTAGACGGTCCTCAGATTCGGAAACTCATCAACGATCGAAATCACCTTGAAGCTTCTTCATGGAACAGTTTTGTTTCAGTTGTCAGGAACTTCTTAGGTAATAATAGAGCAGAGAATTACGAAGAACTGGTGCAAGATATGCTCGCTAACTTCAGAAACAGTGGAACAAATATGAGCATCAAGGTACATTACCTGCACAGTCATTTAGACAAATGTCCAGGTAACCTTGGGGACTTCATTGAGGAACAAGGCGAGAGATTCCATCAGGATATGAGGGTGATGGAAGAGAGATATCAAGGAAGATGGGAAATACATATGATGGCTGACTACTGTTGGAGCCTCCAGCGCAATAGCACCAACGACACATACAAAAGGAAGTCGAGCAAACAGCGATTTGCTAATGCATTACCATAGACAATTGACATATTAATTAATTAATTAGACATAATTAGTTTTTCAAATGAAAATGTTTTTTTCTATAACACTATTACACATATTTTTGAACAAATTTCTGCATGAATATTAACAGTTTCACTACTATTTGTTAGTATACTATTATACTTCATGCAATTCTTGACAAATTCTAAGCACGGTGCATACATTATTTAATTAATTTTAATTATCTCGTAAAATAGAGCCAATCTAGCAAAAGCACTTACATATTCTAAATCAGCATAGTTGACTTTGTATAAAATGATTCAAATATCACTGGCAATGAATTCACTGTTTACCAGTGTTATTCTTTTTTTTTTCCTTCTGTGTTTTTTTTTTATATTCGTTGGTAACTCAAAATACAAATAAATAAATGTAAGGTTGGAACCTGTCTCATATCGATTAACTGTGTACGTACAATCAACCTACTTATGAAAAAAAACAAACAAACATAATTCTATAAGTTATCTATACAAAATGAGACTACACATACACACACACACACCAGGGCTCGACCTACCGCCGGGGATATCCCCGGCACTGAGATCTGTCATCCCCGGTTCTGCTTTAGACAATATATCAATTATAGACATTCTAAAAGGTATCTATACAAAATGAGACCACACACACACACCAGGGCTCGACTTACCGCCGGGGAAATTATCGGGGGAAGGCTGTGATCAAGGGCGTACTTCACCCTCGGGGACTTTTTTTCGCGGCAGATAAAAAAAATTGAGTAAACTGATATTGGAAAATTATGAAATGAAAGAAGCGCCATCAAAATATTAGATATCAAATGTGAACCAGACAGAGTTTAAAATATAAACAAAGATAAAACAAGATAGATTTCATTATGGGATAAAGCATTTCAATTAACGCGTGCAGGCTGCTTGCAACTTTCTTTCAAATAACAATCTCATTTCTTTTTTGATTTCAGTTGTATTTTTTTTTGTATTGATATTTTTTTTTATCAAGTTTATAAATATCATCAACAAAAGAAATTTGAAATGTAGAAGGGAGGGAGGTAAGCACTGCGTTTTGTCTATTTTGGTTATATTTCTTTGTATACATATATGGGTATTAAATGAACTCACGTTGAAATGTCGTTTTTTTTTTTTTTAATATTTAAACTGCTAGGTCAGTATCAGTGACAAGGTCAACCTGACATAAGATAAAAATAAGTGAAATCCAACTGATAGTGGAAAAAACCGTTAAAAACCTATTTTATATAAAAAAAAATAATCAAACTTCTATTTTTAACACTGTTTCATTTTTTTTTTATGAGGACATTCGTTCAAATATGACATCTACATCAGTTGTTCCCCACAACCCCCGGGGCCGCGGATCGGTACCGGTCCGTGGATTGAAATGTTCTTGAACCGCACCAATAAATATTAAATCATTTCCTTTTTTTATTTCTCTCGTGATTGTGCGAAACTATGGACGAGAAATAATCTACGCCACCCCTCCCCTCCTCCTCCCCCTCCCTCCCACAGCCCCTCTTTCAGCGGGCCGCGGTGAAATTATTAAACGCTGACCGGTCCGTGGCGAGAAAAAGGTTGGGGTATCACACATATCTACATGACAGGCAGGCATTCTTTCTTTCCTGCTTTGATATTGCCATTTTGCTTTTCAAGTTCTTTTGTTCTGTGTGTTGTGCTCGCTCGTACCTGCCATTGGGGGAAAATAGGTAGAAGAGGGATGCTTAAAAAGGTTAATTCTGTTTATATTCATATAATGAACAAATTGTAGCTCTTTTTTTTTTGTATCTTTCACAAGAAATATTGTTTTTGCTGTTTCTGTAACATCCATTTTTTTTTCAAAAAATGTGCTGCCAACTCTCTCGTGTGCCGAGACTAACTCTGTGCAAATTACTTTTTCTTTATTTTACCTCTTTTTCTTCTTTTTTAAGCGGGGGGGGGGGGCGGCGGCACTCCACACCTAGCGGGGGGCACGCCCCCCCCAGTGCCGCCCCCCCTCCCCATGGCTACGGGGCTGCAGAGTTGGCAGCAATTAGTGCAGGTTACGGTAGAGATCGTAGCTTCCTGGTGTCGACTAGCTCCTACAGCTATAAGACGGCGGGGAGAAGGTGGAGTCAGTGGCGTAGCGTAATGTCCGCCCAGGGCGGCACTTTTTATTACTTTTTATGGGGCGGCAAATGTCTACCTTGAATTGAAATACCTAAATAAGAGGGTGGTAAAAATCGTCTTCCGCCCCGGGCGGCCGATATCCATGCTACGCCGCTGGGTGGAGTAGATGAAGGCGTATCTCCTCCAAAGTGTAATCTTAATAAGTTTGACATCAGATTTCTATCGGTGCACACAGCATTCTACCATGAATAAATAGGTCAAGGCGGCCATTGTCGGTGACGGCGGTCTGCAGCATCGATAATTTAGAACGGCCCATTTGAGGAGAATCCTGGGCCACAGTGGGTTCTTCAGGAGAATCTTGGGCCACAGTGGGTTCTTCACTTTGAGTGAAGGGCTAGGTCAACATCGGAGGGTGGATTATTGTTATAAATCCTGAGCCACGGTGGGTACTTCAATTTGTCAGTAAGGCCAACCCACATCGGACGGATGGATTATTGATGTGAATCAATATAGGTCAAATGTAAAAGTCGTTGGTGTTAACAAAGGGGGTAAGGGTGCGGGCCGTATCAAAAAGGTCAAATGGGCCGTACGTGGCTCGTGGGTCTTAGTTTGCCCAAGACAATCTCCAGTGCGTGGTTTTTCTTATTCATACACAATGTTCATATGACCAGATGATAGTTGTGTAATAAAAAGAAATCAGTATGACCTTATAACATTTGGACAAGTTTATTGTCACCTATCGACATTGGACGAGTTTATTATGGCCTAACAACAATGGACGAGTTTATTGTCACTTATCGACATTGGACGAGTTTATTATGGCCTAACAACATTGGACGAGTTTATTGTCACCTATCGACATTGGACGAGTTTATTATGGCCTAACAACATTGGACGAGTTTATTATGGCCTAACAACATCGGACGTGATTGTACTAGTTTCTTTAGCTGCCAGTGAGATACATGTAATTTTTTTTCCTCTTGGCAAAGTCTGCAATTTAATAACTCATCTTTCAAGACCTTATCTATCCGCCACACGTTTCGTCTGTTCATTGTCTGCATTTTAAGTGCTGGTGTGAAGTTACAGATTAACTTTATCTAATTAAACTTTCTCATCCTACTCCAAGACGTGGGTAGTGAAGTAAAATTAAAAATAATACCGACAAAAAAATAACAAACCAAAAACAAGAAAAGCAAAGGGACATAAACAAAATAAATTACGGAATCAAAATGATTGAAATTTCAGCCGCAGACGATTCCGTTGGGCTAAAAGTGCACGAGCTACCGTTGCACTCTTAGCCAGGCCAATCAAGGTCAAATTGACCCGTCGGACAATTAATGGGTTCTGCTCTCATTTCGTCGACGTCCTACCGGGGATTTTTTTTTTTGACCGACAAGAGATTTTCCAGGAGACTCCTCCTTCGTGACCTTGACCCTGCATTAGTGTCCACACAACCCCCTCCCCCCCCTCTCCCCCTAGCACTCACCGATACCGGTCCGTGGAGGGTATCGCCCATACACACTTTCATACATTTGTAAAAATATAATCGGTTAATACGTGTTTGTATGTGTATGTGTGTGTGTATGTGTGTGTGTATGTTTTTTTTTTGAAATATTTGTATTCAACTTCCTGTAAGGATGAGACATTACATTTTTCAGATCCTGTAAAACAACGAATGGGTTGATTCTTATTACGCCCTTCTGTCACACCCTTCTGTCACACCCTCACCTAAGTTGAGAGTTCAATGGCCATGGAGGCACCATGTGGTGGGGGGGGGGGAGAGTCATACGTATGTTACTAGCACCACGTCCACTCTTCCATTGTGTATGAATAAGAAAAACCACGCACTGGAGCTTGTCTTGGGCAAACTAAGACCCACGAGCCACGTACGGCCCGTTTGACCTTTTTGATACGGCCCGCACCCTTACCCCCTTTGTTAACACCAACGACATTTACATTTGATCTATATTGATTCATATTAATAATCCATCCGTCCGATGTGGGTCAGGTACCCTTTTTAAGCTGAGTAGACATGAGATCCCTTCCGCACTCAACAGTCGCGCGTCTATACAAGACCATCCCGTCCCAGGACAAATAACACCAATGGGATTTTTTTTTTTCAAAACCCAAACTTTGGCTGTTAAAAAAAAAACAAAAGTAAAGATCGAAGGGATAATTTAAAAAAAAAAAAGAAAAACAAGATTATAAAATTCTCCAAATCCGAACGCATTATACCCGAATTTTTATATATTCGTATACCATGAACTGAACGTGTTTTGAGATTCGAATGCTTTATGACGTATTTCCTATTCTGAAAACTTTTTTCCCCCTAACGTCTGTGCCACTTGTGTTTAATGGGATTTCCAAAAACTTTGTTTAAAAATGCTTCTCTCTCTCTCTTTTTTTTTGTTGATAATCCCTCCCATTAACGTGTTAGATATTGAATAACTTGTCATTGGTCGAATAGAGGAAAATATTACCCACCAAGTTGTGAAAATGGGTTTCCCCGATGCTGGAACTTAATTCAGTATTCTTGGGTTTTCCCAATGACAAAACAAAGCGTATCGTCAGACCAATCGCCTTACCTGGATGACCGGACGAACGATTTTCAGATGAGATTTTTGCAGACCCATACAGAGACTAATTTCATTGTCCATATTTGGCTCTAAGGCCTGGGACAAAACGGTTAGTTTTTCGACAGTTAGGTAACACAATAATCTGTAAGCGCTCCTCCCTCCTAACTCTCAGGGTCAGGGCGCCCCCAGTGGCATAGCGAGCCTTAACTCTCGCCCGGGGGACAATATCTTTTTAGCGCCCCCCCCATATTCGAAAACCATATAATATTATATGTTTTGCGGACCATTTGGCGCCCCTTTGTGAGTAAAACCAAGGGCATGATGCCCCCCGTCCCCCCTCGCTACGCCACTGGGCGCGCCCCCACCCCCCAGTTCTAGCCCATTATATGTTCAGCGCCCTTCTTGGCCTGTGGGCGATGTTCTGCTAATTTCCCTTTTTTTTTGTCCACATGAAGTTTTCTGTGTCTTTTTCATAAGTGTAGAGCCAACCCAACATATCTCTGACCTACATTGCAACTTGGTTAATTTTTTTTTAAAAATCAAACACGAAAGCCTGAACAAAAATTAGATTTTTTTAAAATCCCATCTGTGCCTATTCATAACCCACTCCAGGAATCGAGCACACGACCTACTTAACGATAAACTGAACCACCACACCCCCTCCTCCCCAAATCCCCCCTCGCACCCCCCTCCGCTCGCATCCCCCCTCAACTAAAATCCTTGCAGGCATGATGTTGGAAGTGTCACAATAAATGTGACACGTGACCTTTGACCTACTGACCCAGTTTGGCTGAGACACAGTCCTTGCATAAAAGCATTATGTTCGCTGTTATGACTATGTAGTAAAACTAAAGGACTTCATTTTTTCCAAATATTAACAGAAGGGTGGTTAGAACAATAATAATAAAAAAAAATAAATCCGGAGAAACATTTTACTCTTCTGGTCTGTTGAGGGGAGTGAGGGTGGGGGAGCGGGGAAGGGGGTAATAAAAAAAAAGTGAGATCAAAGCATCGATCCAGCAAGGAAATTATACAGTTTACCTGCAAAACAAACAATATTTTCTCAAGAGCTTAAAGTATTGAATAGTATAGTATCATCATATATAATAATACTCATTTCCACTCTGCGTTAAATCGAAAGTAAAGAATTAATACAACAGTATTCCAGCTTAAAATACAACCATCAAAAAAATCGGATCTGCCCGAAACCAAAAAAAATAACCTAGCCTACCGATCAAGCATAAGAGGATATAACTCTATGCAAAGGTTTTTGCAGGGTACAACTAGTAGCAAAGAATAGCATAGTATAGCAAAGCACAGCATAACACGCCATAGCGTATCATAATGCAGTGTAGAGTAATGTAATGTAATGTATTGCAGATGCAGTGCATTGCTCACCAACCTTTTTTTCCAACTCGCGGGCCACTTGAACTGTTACAGAAATTCGGCAGAATACTCAATAAAAATGATAAACATTCTAACATAATATTTTTAATAAAACCTGCATTCATGTTAAAATTACTAAAGTATTTTAAATTTAGATGTTTCATTGAATTAATCAAATGTATTTCCTTTGATTCATTATTCGAATGGATCCTTCAAAATTCTGCATCAAATCCTTCAATACGTCATATCCGGTAATGTTTTCATTGGATACATTAGTTATCATATCGTTAATTAATGATCCTTTGTGGGCGTTATTTGTTTTGTCATCCTCGTCTTAAAACAAAGTATATAAATTTGAAAAAAAAGTTAGATATTGTTTATATGTAGGCTATTGTTATGTCCCGCTTTATGTTTTACTGGATGGTTGAAAACCCAGATCATCATAAAAAAAACAACTTAAGACTGTTGGTCACGTGAAGAGCTGGAGTGGTTGTTCCGGACTAAGGGGAAAAAAAAAGAAGAGGACGGTCGTTCTTCAGGGGTCAGTTGAGGTCGGCGGCCTGAAGTGACCAGAGGCGATTGTATTTGTTGTTGTTTTTTTAACAGTTAACTGTCGAGATTAGTTATGTGTTTCAATTATGTAATGAACCCCTTGAATTATATTACACCCTCTTGTTATGTTTTTTTTTAACCTTAGCCGGTGCTGTTGTGATTATCGTAGTGTCGGGTAACAATGTAAAATAAAGCTTACCAGATTAACTGGACGCCAAGTATGGACACGGGGAAAGGGGGGGCAGTGGGGGGAAAAGAACGGACGAATTCGGACGCTAAAAAATAAATAAAATAGAATGGACATGTTGGTTCAGAAATATGAGACATCCCTCATTATAATTGAGACTAATGAAGGCTTTCTCCTCCTCTTGTACATTAGTTCTTCTAAGCAGAGGCGTACTTTAGGGAGGAGGGATCCAAATTCGAAAGTGCCCCCGGGCCCCACCTTGAGGAGGCAACTAATTTTTTTTAGATAAAATATTAAGTACAATATCTCAAGTCATGGTGTCGAAGTGCAGGGGGGCCCCAAAGAGGCCAAGCCCCCCCCCCCGGGCCTCCAAATGCCTATGAGGGATGAATAATAAAAAAAATCCAGTATTATCCGCAGAAGAATATAATGCACCTTACTTTTTACTTGTTTTGAAATTTGGTACGCATATAATAACACCTTCCGTGCTATTCATTGACTTATGTCCAGTAGAAGTGTTAGACACAATAGTTTTCAAACTTCTCATCGCTCTGGTCATTGCGGCAAGATAAAAATATATAAAGACTATTGCAGACTCAGACTATTACAGATCACTTACTAATCAAAAAGGTAGCCTGTTGGTGCTTAAAGTACGGACAAGCCGGATAATAAATTCAAAGTACGGACAAGCCGGATAATAAATTTAAAGTACGGACAAGATGGATAATAAATTCAAAGTACGGACAAGCCAGATAATACATTCAAAGTACGGACAAGCCGGATAATAAATTCAAAGTACGGACAAGCCGGATAATAAATTTAAAGTACGGACAAGCCGGATAATAAATTTAAAGTGCAGACAAGCCGGACAGCCAAATTACAAAGGACGTACTAGCCGTACAATAAATACAACGTGCGGACAAAGCGGACAGCAAATACAAAGAACGGACAAAATATAGAAGCAAAAAATTAGTACGGACTTATATGTCGAAAATACAAAACTGCCCATGAAAAATTCGGACGTATGGCAATTCCTATATACTATCGTTTTCTTGTCTTAGATGTGTCAAACAAAAAACTACATCTGAATACAAATTATCTAAGTTGGCAGCTTTCTGTCTTGCTATATTTAGCACCATTAAACTAAAGAAGAAGAAGAAAACAACAACAACAACAGCCAATTACACCGAAGGTCACACTATAGCCACTAGCCCCTCCCTCTCCCCGACTCTATCTTTTATCTCTCTCTCTCTTTAACATCGATTTAAAAAAAAAAAATGATATTCTTTGTGCGCTCATCTGTTTGTTTCAAATAAATACGTTCCTAATACTGCACTGACCCTTTAAAAAAAAAAACCTACAAATGGGGGCCTCGCATATAATTTGATGACGCTTAATATCATCCAATCGATTGTGTTAAAATATGTAAGAAGGTCAAACTCCCCTTCCGCCTTCCCACAATTCTTTTTCCCCAAATATGTAAAGTAGGTCGGTGTTTACGTGACACAAAGCTCGTAGTAAAATAATGTAAACACACACACACACACACAAAAGCAACGTAGTGTACAATAGTTCTGTACGTGTACACATACATCAATGGGCGGTGGTGGTGGTGGTGTGGGGGGGGGGGCGAAGCTGTGTCTTGTGCTTTCATTGACCTAGAATATGTACTGCACAACCTTTCATACACACACACACACGGCCAAATATCCCGACCGACGGGAAAGGGTGTGTGTACTAGTATAGAAAAAGTTCACAGTTCTCAAAATGATAGGAAAAAAAAAATCTTTGGTCAGATATATGAGTATATGTGAAATAAGAACACCATCGTACTTAAGAGTGGGCGGATGGAGGGGGGGCGGATGAGGGAGGTCTACTTAGTGTCTAAGATGAGGTTGGGATACCTCTTGGGAACGGGTGCAAGGACCCGGTGATACCAATTGACAGGGTCATCCCTGGAAGCGACCGAGTCAATATGTGTATGAACGATGGTGGGGTGGGGGGGGTAGGAAATGGCGCTATTACTAGGCTTCCCCTCCCCTTCTCCCCCACCCCACGCTAGGTTAGGGGGAAATGCACATCTGAATATTGTTTTAGCAAACGGCGAGATGTGGACACACTACCCGATATCTCTGTAATATTTGTGATAGAGTCTTTGGGATTAGAGTCTTTGGGATAGACTCTTTGGGATAGACTCTTTGGGATAGACTCTTTGGGAGAGAGTCTTTGGGATAGACTCTTTGGGAGAGAGTCTTTGGGATAGACTCTTTGGGAGAGAGTCTTTGGGATAGACTCTTTGGGAGAGAGTCTTTGGGATAGACTCTTTGGGAGAGAGTCTTTGGGATAGAGTATTTGGGATAGAGTCTTTGGGATAGACTCTTTGGGAGAGAGTCTTTGGGATAGACTCTTTGGGAGAGAGTCATTGGGATAGAGTCTTTGGGAGAGAGTCTTTGGGATATAGTCTTTGGGATAGAGTCCAACAGACCAATGATAGTAGCGGTACGTGCAACACCCGCCAAAATCTTATTGGACCAGGATGTCCGATGGGTCAACATTTCTGCGTTATTTTCAAACGGCTGTTTACAATGGGTCGCAACACTGTCACGCCATTGACCTTAGCCATTTGAGGTCAAGGCCGATTCACTGTATAAAAAAACCGTTAACATTCTTCACAAAAGTACTCTAAACTGATTCGCTTCCTTTTTGGATGGAAATATGGAAATTAAATCCACCTTGGTTAGGGCGATTAAGAGGTTATGTTTGCGGGCTAATTAGTGGTTTATGTCTGTCTTTCGGTCAATATGTCTGTCTGTCGATCCTGTTTGTTTTTCGTTGTTTTTTTTCGTTTTGTCTGCCTATCGATGTTGTCTGCCTATCGATGTTGTCTGCCTATCGATGTTGTCTGCCTATCGATGTTGTCTGCCTATCGATGTTGTCTGCATGTTATGTATTCTCCCTGCCTGGTCTTTGTGTCTGTCTATTTACATTTGTGTCGATACATCAGTTAGTATGTTTGCATGTCTATCGATATGATATGCCAGTCTATACGTCAGTTAGTTTGTCTGGCGGTATAAACCCCAAGTTTAAGCGGTCAAGCTGTCCACTAGATTCTCATAACCTAATTCTAAGCGGCACCTATTATTTTCCACAAGTCCACACAAGTTATACAAGCGTACATGCAGTGAGGGTAGAAAGTATCAGAAAATAGGCAACTTAATTGGGTTCCATTACGAGCGGCCCGAGACAATGCCAAAAAGTCTTATGGGAAAAATATATGGAATCGGCAGGTTTGAGGCTAAATATGCCTAGACTATCAAAATGTTACTTAAGTCTCTAAAATGTAAATCAGCTTTGGGCCCACAAATGCTATAACTCACGCGGTGCCTCCATGGCCATTGCACCATCGGCTCTGGTGGGGATGAAAGAAGGGCGTCATAAAACCGTCCCATTAGTGGTTTTATATGATCGAAGAGATGAAATCTCTTTCTGGGACTTCACACACCAAAGCGCCACCGAGCCAACCTTTTTTTTTAAAACCGCGGGCCACTACGGGTTACTTAAATTTTGAAAGACGGGCCGGACCAAGAGCAGGTCAACGTAGATTTTGTAACTTTATATGAAATAACAACAATTAAAAGCGGATGGCCGAGTGGTGTAGATACTCGACTGTCGACCTGGGAGTAATGATTTCGATCCTTGGTAAGGCCCATGGAATTTTTCCCAGGAGAAATTGGCTGCAAAGCCGTCCCCCAAGTCCACCCAGCTTTAAATGGGTACCTGACTTTAAGTTGGGGAAGTAAAGGCGGCTGGGCGTTGTGCTAACCACACAATACCTTCATATGCCGAGGTTATAGAAACAGATGAATTCTACACTTCATCTGCCCCGATGGCCCGTTAATAACAATTAAAGTAAACGCTTCATAGATGTGGACGAGAGGAGGAGATTAGCAGAGCGTGAGTTGGGTCAAAGTTAAAAAAAAAACCAAACAAACAAACAGAGCAAGTAACAAACTAATAAACAAATGAACAATTACCGCCTCCCCCCCCCCCTCCGCTCGGCTATCACTTACGTTTTGAAAACATTCGAGAAGTTTGTATACGGACAACAGGATAAAATGGATTAAAAAAAAAAAACAAAAAGAGTTATTCGGCCTTGACATGAAATGAACTCTGGGATTTCTATTGTCCCTCCAGTGAAATATGTTTGTGTTTCCTGTTGGGTTAACTGACGTCCTCACGTCTGGCACGTCGTGTTTTTTGTTTTGGCGAAATTTAAAAAACAAAACAAAACAAGTGAAAACACTACTTAAACATTACACGCATACACACACACACACACATATATACACACACAATATATATATACTCATACAGTTAAATATAAACTCAGGGTCGAGTCTACGGGGGGGGTATCTTTTGTCAAGTTTTTAGACAAGCGAAAACCAGTTTTATATTTAATGAGCCGCGAAAATAAATGGTAACAGATGTACCCCCCCCTCCAACCCCCCCCCCCCACTCCGTATAATATTTAATTAGTAACACTCGATTTAGGGCCTCCTCCCCCCCCCCAACTTACATTTTATTATTAGTCAGCAGTGGCGCAATAATGGGCGGGAGGGGGGTATTGTGTCCATTCATTCAATGGTTGTCGAATTTCGTAGTGAAGATGAAAATTTTTTTTTTT
>JAGDYQ010000001.1:30837468-31018797 GCA_021962125.1 Bulinus truncatus | reverse complement strand
CAAATTGGGCAATATTGTCTCGTTGTACGAGATATCCATACACATCGGAATCTTAATTTTTTCACATTTTCCGTGAGAAGGAGGTATTTGGAACTGTTTGCAGCTGGCCGTTCAGCCCTGTGCACATTAGAAAATATCATTAGAACAAGAAGACGAATCGAAGCCTTTTCACTCAAACACAGAAAAACCGCCATGTTTTTTAAAAAAATTCCTCGAACACAATCACAGGCAACTCACACATTGAAACATTCTCAGAACATGTGCACACTCTAAATTCGACACTTTGTAATTGAAGAGACATGTGTACATCACAAAACCAAAAAAAGTATCCTCATACACAAGTAAGCGTTAGTTTAATTGTCTCATTACACATACATAAAGTTCCTGAAAATCCCGGCAAGTGAGGGAAATTTCGCAACCCTTCATGGTAATGATTTTCTTTTTTTTATTGTTTGTTTAGGGGGAAGGGGAAAAAAATCCGCAAAATTCTCCGCATCGCGCAAGCGCGCTGCTGACACACACAAGAACACACACAGTTGTTATGAGTCGACCCTGTCGATAGCCGGGAACCAGTGCAGTCGCGCATGGTGTGAGCAGCTGTGGTGGTGACCGACTGAAGCTCAATGACATTATACCAGATAGAAACATTTTAAAAAAATGAAATCGACTCAGTTTTAACAAGGAAACAAAACAATAACAGTCAAATAGCATTGTTATAATTAAGTAGAGGCAGGGTAGAGAGAGAGAGAGAGAGAGAGAGAGAGAGAGAGAGAGAGAGAGAGAGAGAGAGAGAGAGAGAGAGAGAGAGGAAGGGTAGAGAGAGAAAGATGTGAAGTAAAGAATGAGAGAAAACCACATTGATAATGAGATAAAGAAGCGAAAATTTTGTGTGGGGTGAGCAAGAGAGGCTAGAGTGTAAAGGGAAGGGGGGTTGGGTGCGAGGGTGTGAGAATGAGTAAGTGAAAGAAAGTCTGAGTGACTGAGAAAAAGAAAGTGGTTGTAGGTGTTTGAGGAAACCAGGAACTTCAAACTGCTGTGCACTCACTATATATTGCTGTGCACTCACTATCTATTGCTGTGCACTCTATCTATTGCTGTACACTCACTATCTATTGCTGTGCACTTTCTATCTATTGCTGTACACTCACTATCTATTGCTGTACACTCACTATCTATTGCTGTGCACTCACTATCTATTGCTGTGGGACTCACTATTTATAGCTGTACACTCACTATCTATTGCTGTACACTCACTATCTATTGCTCTGCACTCACTATCTATTGCTGTGCACTCACTATCTATTGCTGTGGGACTCACTATCTATTGCTGTGCCTTCACTATCTATTGCTGTGCACTCACTATCTATTGCTGTGCCTTCACTGTCTATTGCTGTGGGACTCACTATCTATTGCTGTGCCTTCACTATCTATTGCTGTGCCTTCACTATCTATTGCTGTGCACTCACTATCTATTTCTGTGCACTCACTATCTATTGCTGTGCCCTCACTATCTATTGCTGTGCACTCACTCTCTATTTCTTTACAAGAAGTAATGAAACAATAAATAAAATATTAGGCCAAGACAGACACAGTCCAATGATTTTTTTTAATTTTTATAATTAATTATCAGACCTTTAATAAGTTCAACGTGAGAATCCCTCCACAGTGGCACGCAAACATAAAAGTGTGTGAATGTGAGTGTGTGTGTGTGCTGTTGGCATGACGATGACATAAGATGCAGTGAAGGTGAAAGGTAGATGCTATGTAAACATATGTCGGTTGGCAACCACCTCCATCTGTGTATTGTGTGTGTGTGTGTGTGTGTGTGTGTGTCTTAGTTGATGTCCATACACAAGTACAAACTGAAACACAGATGAGAGAGTGTAAGCTCCCTTGCTATGAGTGTGTACGTCATGTGACGCATGGATGGTCATTATAGCTAAAAGGCACTTCCTGTAGGGCCATGAAAAATGTGAGAAAACTGGTCAAAAGTAGTAATCCGTGTGACATTTACCAACCAAAAACATGCTGAAGTATGTAAATTACACTATCGCCTTGACCATGTTATGGATCATTCTTTGCTCAACCTGTATGGTGGGCTATTATAGTGACCATATTATGGATATTTAATTACACGAATTATAAAGTGAACAATCATAATGATTATAGTATGGAGTATGGACTATTCATCACACAACTTATAAAAAGATCACATTGTTCATTATTCCAACGAAAGTAACCCTAAAGACGTTATAGGGTCACCCTATAGACACTACATGGTCACTCTAAAGACACAACAGGGTCACTCTAAAGACACTATAAGGTCACTCTAAAGACACTATATGGTCACTCTAAAGACACTATATGGTCACTCTAAAGACACTATAGGGTCACTCCAAAGACACTATAAGGTCACTCTAAAGACACTATAGGGTCACTCTAAAGACACTATAGGGTCACTCTAAAGACACTATATGGTCACTCTAAAGACACTATATGGTCACTCTAAAGACACTATGGTCACTCTAAAGACACTATATGGCCACTCTAAAGACACTATAGGGTCACTCCAAAAACACCATATGGCCACTCTAAAGACACTATAGGGTCACTCTAAAGACACTATATGGCCACTCTAAAGACACTATATGGTCACTCAAAGAACAACAGGGTCACTCTAAAGACACTATAGGGTCACTCTAAAGACACTATGGGGTCACTCTAAAGACACTATAGGGTCACTCTAAAGACACTATATGGTCACTCCAAAGAACAACAGGGTATAAAGACACTATAGGGTCACTCCTAAAGACACAATAGGGTCACTCTAAAGACACTATATGGTCACTCTAAAGACACTATATGGTCACTCCAAAGAACAACAGGGTCACTCTAAAGACACTATAGAGGTCACTCTAAAGACACTATAGGACACTATATGGTCACTCTAAAGACACTATATGGTCACTCTAAAGAACAACAGGGTCACTCTAAAGACACTATAGGGTCACTCTAAAGACACAATAGGGTCACTCTAAAGACACTATATGGCCACTCTAAAGACACTATATGGTCACTCCAAAGAACAACAGGGTCACTCTAAAGACACTATAGGGTCACTCTAAAGACACTATAGGGTCACTCTAAAGACACTATATGGTCACTCTAAAGACACTATATGGTCACTCTAAAGACACTATATGGTCACTCTAAAGACACTAAAGGGTCACTCTAAAGACACTATTTTCCACTCTTTTTTTTTTTCTAAATTTAAAACGAACTGTACCGCACATACCACCATAAGAACTTAAATCGAATACAGAAATACCGAACCAAATCACAAGCAAATGTCAACGGTAAAGATCAAGTGATTTTTATACTTATCACATATAGTACACCACATAGCAAGTAACTAGTGCAATACATAACAAATCAACAGTAACAACTTAGTAAAAACCTGTAGAGCAGTTATCAAATTTATGGGGCCCTATGTTAGGGTGCATTTAAGGGGGGCTCTTATCAGATAACAAAAATGTTGTCAAGGTCGCCGCTTGCAAGTGTTGACCTCTCCTCCCCCCCCATGCCCCTCCTTTCCTTCATAGACACACATTTTTCAGTGATTTTCATTTGGGGCTAAAAAAAAAATAATGCACACACTTATGTAACACATGACCACATCATGTCTTATAAAACCTGACCAAATGATGTTGTATAGAACTTGACCACATCATGTCTTATAAAACCTGACCAAATGATGTTGTATAGAACTTGACTACAGCTTTGTCTTATAAAACCTGACCAAATGATGTTGTATAGAACTTGACCAGATCATGTCTTATAAAACCTGACCAAATGATGTTGTATAGAACTTGACCACATCATGTCTTATAAAACCTGACCAAATGATGTTGTATAGAACTTGACCACATCATGTCTTATAAAACCTGACCAAATGATGTATAGAACTTGACCACATCATGTCTTATAAAACCTGACCAAATGATGTTGTATAGAACTTGACTACAGCTTTGTCTTATAAAACCTGACCAAATGATGTTGTATAGAACTTGACCACAGCTTTGTCTTATAAAACCTGACCAAATGATGTTGTATAGAACTTGACCAGATCATGTCTTATAAAACCTGACCAAATGATGTATAGAACTTGACCACATCATGTCTTATAAAACCTGACCAAATGATGTTGTATAGAACTTGACTACAGCTTTGTCTTATAAAACCTGACCAAATGATGTTGTATAGAACTTGACCACATCATGTCTTATAAAACCTGACCAAATGATGTTGTATAGAACTTGACCACAGCTTTGCCTTATAAAACTTGACCAAATGATGTTGTATAGAACTTGACCACAGCTTTGCCTTATAAAACCTGACCGAATGATGTTGTATAGAACTTGACTACAGCTTTGTCTTATAAAACCTGACCAAATGATGTTGTATAGAACTTGGCCACAGCTTTGTCTTATAAAACCTGACCAAATGATGTTGTATAGAACTTGGCCACAGCTTTGTCTTATAAAACCTGACCAAATGATGTTGTATAGAACTTGGCCACAGCTTTGTCTTATAAAACCTGACCAAATGATGTTGTATAGAACTTGACTACAGCTTTGGCTTATAAAACCTGACCACATCACTGGCTTATTGAGCTACAAGACGGTTTATGAAATAAATAATTTGTATATAACCACAAATAAAATTTAAATTTCAAATTTTTTTTTTCCTCTCCATATTAAACGCCTCTGCATAGATTTGACTAGGCAGGAGACATCGTTCATATATTAACAAATGTTATACTGCAGCAACTTTTCCCCCTTTCAACTAACATCTAACAACGATCCTGTACAGCTCTTAAACTCTCTTTGAACTTAACTAAAAAAAAAACAACTTTTATAAGTGGATCATCTGGTTCAGAGACAGACAAGTGGCTTATAAATATAACATACAACAACCTAAACTCAACCAGTTGTGCTAGTGGGTCAGGAATAGCCATTACACGGCATGATTGTCAGAAAACCTTCGTGGTGCTCACACAAAAAAATTTAAATATCACTGTATCAAGCTTGTGTTGAGTCAAGATTGTATTGGTGTGTGTGTGGGAGGGGGGGCAGTCAACTAGTTTATGGAATATTATCCACACATGATAGCATGTAAATCATATTGTAGCTACGATATGAAAAGTTTTATATATATATATATATATATATATATATATATATATATATATATATATATATATATATAGTGGATTCCGCTTAATTGGGACACCGCTCAGTTGGGACAGCCGCTTATTTGGGACAAATCTCAAAGAAACCAAACAAAGAAGCCAATAGTAAATTTGTATTTTTAATTGGGACAGCCGCTTAATTAGGACAAAAAGCCTCGGTCCCGATGTGTCAAAATTAAGCGGAATCGTTTATGTGTGTGTGTGTTTCAAGAGTAATATATATTACATAATTATGCCTATCGTCTATCCTGCCTACTGTACGATACTGAAAACCCCCAGATGGGTTTGCTAAACCAATAACAAATTATTTTTAATTAAAGAATATTAATGTATCCCTTATAAATGACCAATATTTACAGTTAACTATTCAAGATGAAGTTTAAAAAAGCTGGCTAATCGCGAGCCCGGTGGTCAAAGGCTTGCCATAAATATTTTTTTCTGGTTTCAAGACTCCAATAAAAAAAAAAAAAACAACTCTTTTGGCACATGATTGACAAATGAAAAATATTGGAAATATTTAGTCAATATTTTTTTTTGAAGCGTCACATATTTCCGGCATTCAAAATTGTGTTGCGATAGCTAAAACTCTTTCAAAGAATTTTTTTTCTTCTTAAAAAATTGCTCACTAACCATTTTATTCTTCCGCATGATTTGACAACCAAACATCCGAATGCAAAACTTCGCTATGACGACTGGATAATTTCCTCACCCTGATCATTGTCGTGTTCAAGATAAGATTCTCTTGACTTTCGTCTGCAAGATGATGATCACCTGCGCCTAGTCACAGAGCCACATAGACTGCAACCTGATACTCAGCCACATAGACTGGCATCTGATACTGAGCCACATAGACTGGAATCTGATACTGAGCCACATAGACTGGAATCTGATACTGAGCCACATAGACTGGAATCTGATACTGAGCCACATAGACTGGAATCTGATACTGAGCCACATAGACTGGCATCTGATACTGAGCCACATAGACTGGAATCTGATACAGAGCCACACAGACTGTAATCTGATACTGAGCCACATAGACTGGAATCCGATACTGAGCCACATCGACTGGAATCCGATACTGAGCCACATCGACTGGAATCCGATACTGAGCCACATAGACTGGAATCTGATACTGAACCACATAGACTGGAATCTGACACTGAGCCACATAGACTGGAATCTGATACTGAGCCACATAGACTGGAATCTGATACTGAGCCACATAGACTGGAATCTGACACTGAGCCACATAGACTGGAATCTGATACTGAGCCACATAGACTGGAATCTGATACTGAACCACATAGACTGGAATCTGATACTGAGCCACATAGCCACCTTTTTCGCGACTGTGCCCCGAAGGTTGCGAAAGTTTGCCCGCAGGTCCCCGTCACACGTAAGTCCGCGAATACATGTATTTGGAATGCGCTTACGTTTTTTAATGCGATACATGGGTAGGCTACGTGGTTTGGTGATGATTTACGCAGCAAACTGGCGACTTTCTTCAAACTGTTGATTGTTTTAAATAAAAATAATTTGTCGCTGCGTACCCCCTGCATAACCTTTCCCGTGCCCCCTTGGGGTACGCGTACCATCCGGTTTAGAACCGCGAGATTATGTTGCATGCTGGAGGCGCGCTGTTTAATAGCCAAATCTGAGTGGTATGTTCGTCGAATACAAACATTGGCAGCTCATTTTTTTTTTAAAAAAAAAAAAGATATCATTGCACAGTACCCCTTGACACAACTGTACGAGATCACTTGCGTTTAATAAACAACAAGATATGTTTAATAAACCACTATCTATGTTTATTAAGCCATAAACCACTCATTCGGCACGCTATCTACTAACAAGTAGGCTTGGAAGAAGCAATGTAGCTGATTTTGCTTTTATTTAAAATGACATTAGAATGACGAAAGGTAGCCAAAACCCGGTAATCGCACTCAGCAATGTCCCTCACAGAGAATATTTATATTTATTCTATGAAGATTGGCGCTTACAATTAAGACCCGTGATTTGGAATTAATACCATGTATTATCAAAGCCTAGATTTAAAAGGACTCTATTATTGACCCCCCCCCTACCTCCTTGTGTTCCTACCCGTCGGGGGGGGGGGAGGGTCTATCAGTTAAGCTGAGATGGTATTAAACTTGCCGTACTTGAAGTTCTCGCTAGATTTAGGGAAATTTTTAACGGCAG
Source organism: Bulinus truncatus (assembly GCA_021962125.1). Taxonomy (NCBI): domain Eukaryota; kingdom Metazoa; phylum Mollusca; class Gastropoda; family Planorbidae; genus Bulinus; species Bulinus truncatus. Next base: position 31,011,344 of record JAGDYQ010000001.1, on the reverse strand, counting down.
TTTAACCCCCCCCCCCCACCCCCCAAACGCTAAAAGAATGTTATTATCAGGGAAAAGAACATGCTCTCAGGCTGTATAAATAACATAGTGCTATTTTTCTACAATGAATACTTTGATTATGTAAGACTTAATAAAGATGTTTTGTAATTTTGCACTAGGATGTGTCCGGATTTTTTTCGAATGGGGATTTACCGTTTCCGTATTGCGTGTATTTACCTCCCCCCCCTCCTCCACCCTTCCCTACCCCAACCAGTCTGTCTGGTCCAGTTGAACACAACACGGTGCACAACCGGCAACGTCAGCACATTTCTCATTGGCGAATGTTTACCTGGTACGTAAGGTAATCTCCCTTCCCGACGCCCCCCCCCCACCCCTTCTACCAACCTTGATCAACGCTCGATGTTGACGCGCACTCTTTCCGCGCAAGGTGAGTGTACAAAGTGTGTGTGAGTGTGTGCACCGATGTAGGCGTGTGTTGTGTGAGTAATTGAATACAACACACACACACACGTGGTAGGAACATAAAGGGCGTAATTACAAGGCGCCCACAAACACACACACACACTCAAACATACGCGCTGAATTCACTGAGATCTCAAAGCAGATGCTAAAGGAATTATCAGAGAGAGAGTATAATAGAAGACTTCGTAGATAAATAACCACTGAAAGCATTATACAACTTAACTCTCTCTCTCTCTCTGAGAGCTAAAAATAATATCCAGTATAGTGTAATGAACATAACATTTTACTGCCATTCTGGAACAGGTCGCTTAAACACTTTACATCCGGTGAGCATTGCGAAAATAAAAGAAAACAGCAGTTTGAAATTTATTGCTTCAACTTTTATAAATTCTTTCACCTCAGCGTCGCAGACTGAAAGTGTTCGAACCCCAGTTTTGCCCCTGACATTTTCTGAAACACGGGGGCCCCTTCCCCAGATAACTGCATTGCTAATTATCAAAACAAACTATGACGCCCCAAAGGCCCCCCGGGCCCCTGACAAGTGTTCAGTAAGGCCCATCTTCGCCGGTTAAGATGATTATTTCTCAATACATTGGTCTACAAGTAGTCTTTGCAAACATTCCTACATCACACTTCCATGTAAGAGACTACGTATATTAGAAAAAATAAAAATAATGTACATCTGTAAAGCTTCAAGCCAACATTATCGCTATGTTGTGTTGCTATTTCTGGTGAATGCCTCATTTTATGTACACTATCATAGACGCCGACTTAACGGAGGACTGGTGTGTTTCAAATTAAAAACAAGGATTAAATCTTAGCAAAGAGATTCAGAAAGAAATAAAAGAAAATATTGGAAAAGTAAAGAAAAATTGCTTGATCTGTCGATTATAGACGACACTGTTCTATTGAAGGACCCCTTTATAGATGTGGTCCGACAAGACTGTAACTTACAACTTAGGGATTAGCGATGGTTTGTGTGTCAAATGACCAAATAACATGACATAAGTCGATCAAGAACGAATGTTTGGTTGGGTTGGGAGGGGGTGGAGGGGGGAGGAGGATTCTTTTAACAAATTCAAAACTATATCAGATGTAGCTCAGTATTTGAATACTGCAATCAGGGCCGGTCTTAAGTCTTCAGAGGCCCTAGACGGAGACTTTTAGAAGATATATGGGGATCTTGACTAAAGCACTTGTTGGAGACATGAGAGCATTACATTCAATAGGAATTAATATTGAATTGGGGGGCCCTTTATCAGTGGGGGGGTGCTAAGCGATTGCCTAGTATCCCACAAGAATAGATCTACTCGTCTGCAGTGAGACCATAGCAAAACTCCGTTATAATTCTATATTTTTATTTAAGACTACATTTAACAAAGTTTCTATATGAAAATAGGAAAAAAAAAAGAGAAAAAGAACACTGCATGAAAGAAAGAGAAGAAGAATGAAGAAAAACATGGTTGGGATAACACTAATATAACATGCTCGGTGGTTAATGAGCCCTACTTTGCTGCCAACTATGTTTTTTTATTTTTATTTTATGATAAAGAATTTGACGCGATGCCAACTCCGCATTCTTTTCACCATCACAAACTTTATCCACCAAAATAAATACTGACTTTTCTTAAAGCAATGATTTTAACATGTTTGTTTGAAACTAAACTTTCATTTACTTTTTGAGCACTCAATAAAAGATGTACGTAATTTTTTGTTTAGCAGAATAATATGAAAGTGTATTTTATCTTTTTATCATATATTTGTGTGTTGAATTTAAAACTGTAGGATGATCGGACTGGAATAAAGGGATAAAACTAACGATGTAAAGTTTGTTTTTTTTCTGACATAAAAATATAATTTAATCATAAACCAAATGAGCTTTTAGTGTACTTGGTATACAGCTACATGTATATGGCATAAATAAATTAAAAGGGCATCTTTCAATAAGATATTACAGTAATTACTGTTCATGGTTTAAAAAAAAACGTACAAAATTTATAAGCTTTTAACTTATAATTATCATTAACAAATGTTCATTAACCAATGTTCATTAACAAATGTTCATTAACCAATGTTCATTAACCAAAGTTCATAACAAATGTTCATTAACCAATGTTCATTAACAAATGTTCATTAACCAATGTTTATTAACCAATGTTCATTAACCAATGTTCATTAAAACATGTTTAAGAGATTAAGAACACTAAGAGTATGTAATGATGTCATTGTGTTCATTTGATTCAGTTTGAAAGCTACCGTTTCAACATTCCGCCAAGTTTGAGATGGTGGATGAAGGGTAGAGTAGGTGGGATTAAAGCCTTTGCCGTTCAATGCCGAGAAAGGATTGACAATCCCACAGCATCACCGTCAATGAGTCACCACTCAACTACAAAGAACTGTCATGGGATTAAAAACGAAGCTATAAATAGATCTACTCTATAGAAGATCGATGCAATAGAACCACCACAGAGCGTCATCCGCACGATTGATTATAATTACCCCCCTTTCTTTAAACGGTAAATACCAAGAATATTCATTAGTACTGATACATGACTATGTGATTCTTGTATTAAAATTCGTTTGCTCAAATATTATTATGAAATAATGAATATTTGGGGGGGGGGAGAGAGATTGACCAAAAATGTTTTTTTTTTAAATCATCCCATAAATGAGGTGATAAAGATCATTTCTAGAGCTCCAGGCTCAGGTAATGCAGATGTCAACATGCCCTGTGTATGTGTGTGAAGTCCCTGTAAGAGAGATGAAATCTCTTAGATCTTTAGAACCGCCTATGTGATTGTTTTATGGTGCCCTTCTTTCATCCAAACCATAACCTATAGTGCATGACCTTGGAGTCACCATGGAACATATAGCTGGGACTTTAACCATGACCTGAAGTACCCAAAAGTCATCACCCGGAAATCGAACCAGGGACCCTCAGGTCAAAAGTCGAGTGCTTACCAAACTACGATCCTGCCCCTATATCCTGACCTGTCGACGCGTTAGGTTATGTAGTCGAATTTACTGTAAATTTATACAGACCTACACACAATCCAGAACTTTCTAAAAAGTCATAGTCAAGACAGACTATTTGTTAACTAAAAAGGGGATACAGTAAGCGGGCAAACAAGAAACATGGAACTGGTTTAACAAGATTTTACTTCCAGCTTCCAACAAACAAGTTTTCTCATAATGTAAGCTCATTATTAGTAGCTAGTCATTGAATCGCGTAGCTATAGTCGTACAAGTGTAATGCCATTGAATCGCGTAGCTATAGTCGTACAAGTGTAATGTCATTGAATCGCGTAGCTATAGTCGTACAAGTGTAATGTCATTGAATCGCGTAGCTATAGTCGTACAAATGTAATGTCATTGAATCGCGTAGCTATAGTCGTACAAGTGTAATGTCATTGAATCGCGTAGCTATAGTCGTACAAGTGTAATGCCATTGAATCGCGTAGCTATAGTCGTACAAGTGTAATGCCATTGAATCGCGTAGCTATAGTCATACAAGTGTAATGTCATTGGCTTTATTCTATAACATTTGCGTGAGCCTGGCTATTTTCAGATCTGAAAACTCTGGTGGTTATTTGGTTGCAGGTAGGGCTGTTATTTGGCGTAAGCCACAGCGACATTTTCACATGAGCTAGCATTAGCCATTTTCTCCGGCTAATACAGATATTTATTTTTCAATGGGGGCTTTTAGATATACCCATTACAACGTATATTAATGCAGCCCACTCCCACAGAATTTACAAAGGACGTTGCTATGAATTTTATTTTTTTGTAGGCTATTGAGCTTATTATTTTTCGTTTTTTTCTTTTCTTTTGTTTGCTCCATAAATGGCAAACACATAAATTTAGTACAGTGCTGAATATGATAAAATAAAGTGATCCACTTTACAGAGAAAATAAAAATTCTGGATCCACTTTTGCGTTTAGTGAACACAAGCAATTATTCTGGATCCACTTTTGCGTTTAGTGAACACAAGCAATTCATACACCAACAATAGTATGTCTATTAAAAGACAAATGCTATGGATAACTTAGGGAATAACTGCTCTTATGTGTTTGGACTCCCTAGGCCAACCATGGGCAAACCACGGCCCGCGGGTAAAATCAGGCCTGACGGACTGTTTAATCCGGCCCGCTGCATGCTCCCGTTTCAGAGCTTTTTTATATAATGACGTTTACATTTCATTTATATTACTTCTTGTCATCACTCCTTACATCTACATTTCATTTATATTACTTCTTGTCATCACTCCTTACATCTAAATTTCATTTATATTACTTCTTGTCATCACTCCTTACATCTACATTTCATTTATATTACTTCTTGTCATCACTCCTTACATCTACATTTCATTTATATTACTTCTTCTCATCACTCCTTACATCTACATTTGGTCCAGTCCACTGGTCAATTTTACGGGCCCATTGCGGCCCGCGACTCATAATGTTTGCCCGCAACTGCCCTAGACAGTGACTTTAAGACATAGATTGGGATACTAAGCAAAACTACCAGTCAGAACTTTAATAACATCATATTTAATAGAATAATTACACTGAAGTGGCCCCATATGTATTAAATGAAATGGTAGGGGTTGTGGGGAGTCGCCTAATGAACCTAAGCATGGGACCTCATTCAACAATTGTTGATGCAGTCTTGACAGTACGAAACTGTCCATGGTTGCCACAGTTCCGAGACACAACTAGGAAAAAATGAATATCTCACATGGAAATCGAGGCGGATATTCCTGATCAGGGGAGATCAGTACAATCGTAAATGTCAGATTTACGTCTCAACGAGAAAACTTTTCGGCAATGGTATACACGTATACACTCATACCTCGCTATACGGCCGCTCTTTATACGGCATTTCGCTATAACGGCCAAACAAAAAAAACAACACTTTTGTACAGAAGTGAAAAAATATTCCTAATTTTGGATAATACACCAGAGCATCCTACCTAATTTATCCGAACTATCTGAAGATGTCCGAAAAATACAACAGCACTGATCCAACCAATGGAAAAGGGTGCAATAGTCACTTTTAAGGCACATTACCTACACCGAACTTTCCGTAAACTCAGCATAAGGGAAACCGATGATGAATCTTCAATTTTGGAAAAACTATAACATCAAGGATATTGTTGACAGCATCAGTGAATGATGGAAGGAATTAAAATTGACAACAATGAACCATATATGGAAAAAAATATGGCCAGAATGTGTAAAAAGTACTGTTGCAGACAGAAGCGTACCTAGGGTAGGGGGAGGGGGTCCAAATTCAAAAGCCCTCCCCGGTCTTAGCTTGAGGGGCCCCCCAAATTTTTTTTACATTAAATATAAAGTACATTATCTTATGTCATGTTGTCGAATGTCAAAATGCAGGGGCTTCCAAAGAGGGGTCCTAAAATCCCTAGGTTCGGCACTGGATACAGAAGTTAATTTTCTTCCTGAAATTAGGCAAAATATTTTGGAAGGTTTGAACGAACGTGATGTGCTTGCTCTACTTGAAGCTGATAGGGAACCTCCTCCTTGAAAACGATCCTGACGTCAGACGTAGCGCACAATTTCTCGAGGAATTAACTCAGCCATTAGCTGTTATAACTCATTGAAGAACGAAATAAACAAGAAGGCAAGACAAACAACGTTGGACAATCGCAGTAAGCCAGGCCCATCCTTACCAGCGGAAAATGATGACGTCATTGATCTGCAGGTTACCTTTTCTTCATTGTCTTCATTTAAAAAAAAAATATAAACATATTCATATTTTATGTAACATGAAATTGTTTCATTTTTGTTTATAGACTATTGTTGATTGTTGGAGTTATTATTTTATGTACAAATGTATGTAGCTTTAATTTAAATTATAAAAAAAGAGAAAATACATTTTAAATGATAAACCATGTTACATATTTAAACAACTTGGAACCGATCTCGTTGAATTTGTATGGATTTGTACTAGAACAATTGATTCATTATACGGCTTTTCACTTAGCTGCCAAATTTCGTGGAACGTATCTAGGCCGTAAAGCGAGCTTTATACAACAATGTGAAATTTTTTTTTTGAAGGCGTTGAGATTGTTCTTCTTCAATGAAGCGGTGATGTGTTGCAAGAGAGAGAAATATTACAATGACACATAGAACGTTGAAAAAATAAATGTACACATCTAAACTAGGTTAAACTTTGACATATGCCACTGGAACTTTTATGGGTCAGTGAGTTGGAAAATATCTGACAGGTATGACAGTCTACCTAAGATAGTCACGGTATTTTGTATGTTATTGTAAGTAGGATTAAATATTGAACAGCGAAATCTACTGCACTTATGAACCAATGTTTAACCGTAGAAAAGCCCTTCTTATCTTGGTAAAACATAAATATCCCAATGGTTGTTTTTGCTAAAGTTTTAGTAGGTGTCTGTATTTGGAGTTCAAAAGCCGTTAAAGCAATCCTGTGGGTAAAAGTGAGTCAATTTGTAATAGATGATTATGTAACATACTTATGCGACATCAGTAGCTTATGTTAAAGTTATGAGTATGTATTATTTCATCTCTGTCTATCTATTTGTCTCGTTGTCTCTCTATTTACCACGTCATCTCTCTATCTATTTGTCTTTCGGTCTATCTATTTATCACGTCATCTCTCTATCTATTTGTGCTTATGTCTATCTATTTATCACGTCATATCTCTGTCTATCTATTTGTGTTTCTGTCTATCTATTTATCTTGCTGTCTATCTATTTGTTTTTCTGTCTATCTGTTTGTCTTTCTGTCTATCTATTTATCACGTCATCTCTCTGTCTATCTATTTGTGTTTCTGTCTATCTATTTATCTTTCTGTCTATCTATTTGTTTTTCTGTCTATCTGTTTGTCTTTCTGTCTATCTATTTATCTTTCTGTCTATCTATTTATCTTTCTGTCTATCTGTTTGTCTTTCTGTCTATCTATTTATCTTTCTGTCTATCTGTTTGTCTTTCTGTCTATCTATTTATCTTTCTGTCTATCTATTTGTCTTTTTGTCTATCTATTTGTCTTTCTGTCTATCTAATTATCACGTCGTCTCTCTGTCTATCTATTTGTCTTTCTGTCTATCTATTTATCACGTTGTCTCTCTATCTATTTGTCTTTCTGTCTATCTATTTATCACGTCGTCTCTCTGTCTATCTATTTGTCTTTCTGTCTATCTATTTGTCTCTCTGTCTATCTATTTATCTTTCTGTCTATCTATTTATTTTTCTGTCTATCTATTTGTCTTTTTGTCTATCTATTTGTCTTTCTGTCTATCTATTTATCACGTCGTCTCTCTGTCTATCTATTTGTCTCTCTGTCTATCTATTTGTCTTTCTGTTTATCTATTTATTTATCTTCACGAGTTATAGAGTTATAAAAACGAACTCCCTTCGGAAGATAAAAGATAAAAATGTGTTTTATGCAAAACATATCTGGGCAGGGTTTATAACAGTAAACATGTCAATATATTAATTTATATAAGTTATATATATATATTTAAATATATATATATATATATATATATATATCACATGTTCCGAGTACTCATGTAATATATATATAACATTATCAAATTCTTGAGCCTACATTAATACAATTAAACATACTATTGATAAAAAAAAAGCTAAATGAACATTTCAGTACAGTCAGACTGTGAACATTTTCTACAGTTTTTTTTTATCTTTTTGCCATAACCTCGGTCTGGGAGGCCAGAAATCGTGTGATGGTTTCGTCTTTTTCAGTGTAATCCATTAAGACATTCAGCCCAAAAAGCAAAAACGTAATGCAATGCACAGCAATAGCGTATATCATTGTACATTTAGGGAACGACACAACATTAAAGTGAACCCCATCTCTACATACCAGGGACATCAAAGATAAAATAATAAAGAATGAACTACTACTACTACAAAAGTAGATACATCGATTGAATGGATTGTTTTTAGCTTTGGGCAAGGTTATAGAAGAACACTATGTAACTATTTCAACATAGTGAGAGTACCAAATTAAAAGGTTATAACTGGACTAGATTGAGAGTCCTTGATTCACACATGCCTTGAGCAAAAAAAAAAAATACAAATTAAGTATTGGAAAAAGGTCGACCAACTATTTATTCGTTTCAGCCCATGACCTGAGTGTTTATTTCAGGATGGGTTATGTTTAACAGGTATGCTGTGCTCTATGACCAAAAACGTAACACTTTAATGTGGAAGTAGAAGATTGTAGTAGATTGGGGGGGGGGCGGGAGGACAGAGACCGTATACACATGAAACCCCCCCCCCCGACCAATTCTGATGGGATTTTATATTTACTCGCCAAGCAAGCAGAACTGGTGGCGCGAAATAAACAAGATGCGCATCCCACAATTTTCGTGTCTACTTCCTGTACGTTTGTTTATAAGTGGATTTTCGGCTAGCTCCTTGGTACCGCATCCATCTAACAGCCCCCCCCCCCCCAATAGATTCGTGTGTGTGTAAGGAGGGAGGGGGCTCATTGTCTGCTAAGAAATTGGATGATAACTTTAACACATTTTGGTATTGGGGTTCCGATAAAGTCAACTTGAAGCAGCTATATGCATTTAACATACTAATAACAAAATAATAATTTATGTGTTTTATAAATGTATTGAAGTGGGTTGGCATATGGAAAGCATGAGAAGTAGCAGAGGGACCTAGGCAGTTTATAAAAACACCACCTCATTAGAAAAGACAAAATGGCAGACCAAGCATCAGGGAGGATAAGATGCCGAGAAAGTCCTTTAATCCCTAAGAAGTGAGAAAGTGAAGGATCGAGAAAAGAAGAGGGGAGAAGTACGACAGGACTGAGCCCTACATAATGGGCTGTAAAGCTAGTGGATTTACACAAGTATAGTGTATTCAATCAACAAACACAATTTCTCTAAGAATAAGCTTTGAACATTAAAAGTAAGCAGACAAAACTCTTAATTTATTCACTTGATTTAGTTTTAAAATCTGTGCATGTCTTTTTTCCCCTGCTCATTCCTACCCACTTGATAAACCAGCTTTGTAAACTTCCACCAATATTCTTAAAGGAATAGAGGAAAGGGGCGACAAGGCAGGATAGGACCCGGGGATGAAGGGGGATAATTACTTCAAGATATTCAGACGTCACATAAATGAAACCACCTCAAACAAACCTCCTGCCACAAAAGTTATTTTTGTGAACACAATTTTTTTTTATGTTAAGTTATTTCCATTCAAGTCACTGTATGGTAAAAAAATGTTGTGACATTTGTGTGGAGAATGTTGTAGGGTGGGCGTTTGAAGTGGGATTGGTTCTATTATCATTTTACTATCCTGAGACAGAATACAAATAAGGCAGGAAACACTGGCCGTTTTTATTTACTAGTCATCTGTCACACTTAACACAACAGGTCTGACTGACACTGACAATAAGCGACATGACATTATGGTGGCCTAGATATGGCATTATAATTCAAGTAATGTTTTTAAATGTTGTTGGAATGTTCATGCCCGGTGTTTCTATGTCACGTCTGTGTGTTTGTGTGCTAGTGAAACAGGTTTTTTACTGCTAAAGGTGTGTGTTTGTGTGGTGGTGCCACACGTTGTTACATCCAAAGTTGTGTGTTTGGGTGCTAGTGCCACACTTTGTCACAGTCAATGATGTATGTTTGTGTGCTAGTGCCACATTTTGTGACAGCCAATGATGTATGTTTGTGTGCTAGTGCCACACTTTGTCACAGTCAATGATGTATGTTTGTGTGCTAGTGCCACATTTTGTGACAGCCAATGATGTATGTTTGTGTGCTAGTGCCACATTTTGTGACAGCCAATGATGTATGTTTGTGTGCTAGTGCCACATTTTGTGACAGCCAATGATGTATGTTTGTGTGCTAGTGCCACATTTTGTGACAGCCAATGATGTATGTGTGTGCTAGTGCCACACTTTGTGACAGCCAATGATGTATGTTTGTGTGCTAGTGCCACATTTTGTGACAGCCAATGATGTATGTTTGTGTGCTAGTGCCACACTTTGTCACAGTCAATGATGTATGTTTGTGTGCTAGTGCCACATTTTGTGACAGCCAATGATGTATGTTTGTGTGCTAGTGCCACATTTTGTGACAGCCAATGATGTATGTTTGTGTGCTAGTGCCACAATTTGTCACAGCCAATGATGTATGTTTGTGGGCTAGTGCCACATTTTGTGACAGCCAATGATGTGTGTTTGTGTATTAAAGATACAGGTTGTTACACCCACGTTTGTATGCTTATGTAGAAGTGACACTCAGTTCTACAGTTTTTCACATGTGTAAATTTCACATAGACAAGCACATCATGTGGATTATATGGCTGTAACTCCACAATGATTTACCACAGTGTGACATTGTTATTATAATGAATGTTCATAATGGAAATCAAATTATAAAGTAGGAGGGTGTACACAGTATATGAAATATAAATTATACAGCAAATTAATATGATACAGCATTACAAAAGGCACCCCTTTGAAATCCAACTTTGTCTAGTGTGTGTAACAATTAGCACATGCGAATTTTTCAGCCCAAAAGCACAGTATTAACTTTGCATCAGCAATGGAATCTTTTTATATGGCTGGAATTTAGTATGTGGCATATATATATATATATATATATATATATATATATATATATATATATACATGTTCCCTTGTATATACTTAAGCCTAACATAGTGTCCAATTATTATCTATTTGAGTCAAATTGAAAGCCACATTCATGTACAAATGACCACTGTCCAGGTCCAACGGAAACGCCCACCTACCTTTCAGACAATTGTCCCTGTACATGCACTGGCAACCAGGTCCGTCATCACTGCTGATGCAGATACACTCCTTGGAGCAGGGGTTCGTGATGTCACAGGCCTCAGGTGGGGTCTTTCTAGTGCCCATATCCTCCAGTACATTTGGCCTGATTGGACAGCCAAAAATACTTTAATAATACCATGAATATACTTTAATAATACCACGACTATACTTTAATAATACCATGAATTAACTTCAATTGTATAATGAATATACTTTAATAATACCATGAATATACTTTAATAGTACCATGAATATACTTTAATAGTACCATGAATATACTTTAATAGTACCATGAATATACTTTAATAATACCATGAATATACTTTAATAATACCATGAATATACTTTAATAGTACCATGAATATACTTTAATAGTACCATGAATATACTTTAATAATACCATGAATATACTTTAATCATACCATGAATTAACTTCAAAAGTACCATGTATATACTTTATTAATACCATGAATATACTTTAATAATACCATGAATATACTTTAATAGTACCATGAATATACTTTACTAGTACCATGAATATACTTTAATAATACCATGAATATACTTTAATCATACCATGAATTAACTTCAAAAGTACCACGACTATATTTATTAATACCATAATATTCTTTAATGACATACCCAGAATATACTTTGAAATATAGCAAAAACTCAAATTAGAACACAGCTAGTTTACACAGGGTGTCCTGTATTTTTCTTGTGACAAGTTGAAGATTTTATTGACTTATGACATCAACCAATTAAAAAAAAAACAACAACAACGAAAAAAACATCCAGATACAATCTATGGCATTGAACTCACCTGACAGGCAAACAGGAGCAGTTGAAGTAAATAATGTTCAGATACAATCTATGGCATTGAACTCACCTGACAGGCAAACAGGAGCAGTTGAAGTAAATAATGTTCAGATACAATCTATGGCATTGAACTCACCTGACAGGCAAACAGGAGCAGTTGAAGTAAATAATGTTCAGATACAATCTATGGCATTGAACTCACCTGACAGGCAAACAGGAGCAGTTGAAGTAAATAATGTTCAGATACAATCTATGGCATTGAACTCACCTGACAGGCAAACAGGAGCAGTTGAAGTAAATAATGTTCAGATACAATCTATGGCATTGAACTCACCTGACAGGCAAACAGGAGCAGTTGAAGTAAATAATGTTCCTAATCTCCCCCACGAATGGCGTGGACTGGACTGTTAATGGCAGCACAGTCCTTGAAATAGTTTGGTTGTAGCTAAGTGGCAGACCACCAAAGTACATGTAGTTGTTGGTCTGTAGCTGGTCCACTAAACTGAAGTCTGACCCAAAGGCGACCTGGGAAACCGGAACAAAACAAACTCAGTGGACATTTGAAACAAAATATGGACACAGAAGAATAGAAAGGGTAATGTGCGTTGTGCGGTAGCACAGGGCGCCAAACTATGAAAGGGCGCCTAAAAAATGTTGTTGAATGTTTTTGCACTTTTCAGATTGGAAAGGGGGGGGGGCGCTAAATAATGTAGCTCGCATAGGGCTCCACAATAGCTAGTTACGACTCTGTATAGAGGCACAATTTTGACATGGCACCATGCAATAAAAACGAACATAGCTTAATGGAAATTTACTATTTTATTTTTAAAAAATGACGAATTGATTCTATCCCGTTTTGCAATCAATCTTATGTACATTCTACTACTTATCATGATTGGTATCTGTATCGTATAATGAAAGTTCCTATAAAACACTTCATCTTAATCAAAAATGTGCAGGACACATCTCATACTATGACCAGATGTGGTACGGTGCCGATGAGATATCGAGTCAGTGACATTTTCCAGTCAGTTACCCAATCTACCGAATCCTTTCAGGCAGTGCTATTGTTACACAAGGGCTAACTAAGTGTTCTCCTTCTGCCAATGGGCCCGCTTCAGAGCCCCTGACATGTACTTATTATCCAGGGCCTCCAATACTCTGAAAATCTTCGCCAAAGAGCCCCCCCCCCTCAACAAAGTAAAACAACAACGTCAAGAAACGTCTCTGACAACATGCCCATGAAAGCACCTTATGCTTCTAACAGGCAGCGCTTGAAAGCTTCATTTTTACACACCGGAAAAGTGTAAGAATTCACGTATATAAACAACTATAAGTTATCCTATTGGAACCATCATCTTAAAGCATGTGTATTATCTTAATGAACACGTGTTTATGACCTTGACCTACCTTACTAATCTGGCTCTGGTCAACAATCAGGATGCTCTCCATCCTGTTCCGCTTGACCTCCACACTGTGCCAGCGGCCGTCGTTCAGATCTTTGCCCAGTTCAATCTTCAGGTTCTGGTTCTTCTCCCTGTCGAAGTTGATCCATAGAACGACTGCCCCATTGACGATAGCCACCTGAACAGAACAATCAATGAACACATGAGGTTTGTGCATACAATTAAAAAATATGGTCAGAGAAAACAGAACACACGATTTAAAAAAAAACAATATCATGTCGGGCATCTCTCTCTCTCTCTCTCTCTCTCTCTCTTCCCCCCCCCCCCACTTCCTTAACCCTAAAGGGCCATCGAGGCAGATGAAGTGTACAATGCACCAAGTTAAAGATGGTGTACTTTCGGGACTTTAACCAACTTTCACTGGGACATGGAAAAATTCCCTTGGATCGAGCCCCGGACTCTCAGGTCGACTGTCGAGCATCTACAACATCTTCCACCACCCCCTAGTGAAGCAACAGACATCTAGGATTTAATATTATAATCGAAAAAAAAAACAAAACAAAACTATCCTTATAATTGTGTGCGTGTGTGAATAGTGTCTTATTAAAATTATATAATAGATACCACAGAAGAAATGCTTTAAATATCAATCTGTGAGTAGCTGATTGTGTTGTAATTATACCATTTCTTTACTAATCAGATATACAGATATTCAAGGAGTCATAGAGAAGCAATTCAGACGGCAGACTGGAAAGGTGTGGCATTGAAAGTGAGCCAACACAATCTGCACCGTTTTAATACCTTGAGTGGAACCAGGGCCACCTTAACACATTGTCTAGAACAGAGGTTTTCAACCTTTTTTTATGCTGCGGACCCCTCAGACATCCAAGCTCGGGTGGCGGACCCCCATAGCAACAGGCGCCCTGGGCCCCTGGCCTCCACTTTTCGTACCTCGCGTTGGGCCAGAATATGTCTTAAGTTTGGGGATGCAATTTACTTAAATTCTACTAAACTCTAGGCCCAGTATAAGTTACATGTAAAAAAAAAAAGAGGTTGGTCAGCATTGGTCCCCACTGCGGTGAAGCCGAATGGTATATGCGCCGTTTTCTTTTTCAATCGTCTATGGCTGCTTCCAGGTTCTGGTCAGTTTTCCTCTTCACAAATGTATCTATGCTACTAGCCTTGGACAGTTTACAAATATTGATAAACACATGACCAAAAACAGTTTAGTCCCGTTGACTCAGAACTCACAAGGAAAAAAATTAGAGACTCAAGTTTCAGAGTATAGAGAGTTAGCGAAGGTAATTATCTGTAAAAATATTTCACATTCTGATGATGAAAACTCACATTTTAAAATTAAATCGACTGCTATGACAAAACAAATACAAATCTCATCAAATATTTTAATTGTTTACCAACATTTTAAAAAGTATTTGTCACATAAGCAAGTCACATGACAACAGAACAACATAATAGGTTCACCGCTAGAACTTCGACCTTTCATCGACACGTTAGCGAAGAGACCCTTTTATCGTTCTGACCTATTTTCATATTAAAAATTTACGAAAAATATACTTCCAACCAAAACAATCTGTGGGTGTCATTTAAAATTAACATGTGAAGTGTATACCAGCAATTTGATATCAAAACCTTTTGTCTAAGACTATTTCTAGGCCAATCTAGACTTAGATCTCGGCTCGGTAAGTAAAAATATTATATTGCCAAGATAACATGACTCAAAAACTGACTGCATAAGTACATGTAGTATGCAGTCTAGTTCAGACTTCAAACGAAAATATAAGGAAATACCAGCGAAGTGTTCAATTCTACACATTGTTGTATGTGCCTGAAACATTGACATAGCTAGTATTTTTGGTTTAGCTAAAAGCTAACCAATCAACCAAACCAAGCAATACTTTATACAAGAAAAATCACTACTTTCCTTGACTTGCCCACGGACCCCTTTGAAGCTCACCACGGACGCCCAGGGGTCCGCGGACCACAGGTTGAAAACCTCTGGACTAGAACGTCCACGGACCTACCTGGAGGGCCCGTTCACTAGTACAGGGGCCACCATGATGGTTATTTTTTATTTAGCTATAGTGAGTATGTGTCTCAGAGGCCCGAACACAATTTTGCCAGGTAGCCAGAATAGGGTTAAGACGACCCTTGGGGTGAAGGTCAAATATGATAAAGCCCATGACCCCACTGCCCCCCCTCCCCCAAACTAAGCAACGCCTCAACACTCATACAAACACAAACCCCGAAGTTTAACACGCATATGAAGGTTTAACTTTCATTTAATTTAATAACAGTCAAACATTTAAAAAAAAAACCGTTAAACTCTAATTTACCGAGACATTAGTCAAGGTGATCGATAACGGCACAGGTTTACACCAGAAGATAAAACAAACAAACAGTAAACAATTATAGGTGGACCACTGAGCGGCAGTTAATGTCTTCCCTTGCATATCACAGCCACATGCGAAAAAAAAAATATGCCAAGACGTTTTGTAATGTGCCATTGCTGTTGCTTGGAGATATGACTTGGATTACATGGTGTGAAAAAAGTTTGGGTGGAAAATGGGGCTTGTGGGGGGGGGGGGGAGGAGGACGATAGGTGTTGGTGTAGGGGTAGGGGGGGGGTCAATTTTTTACTTGCCATTTACATAAATTTCTGTCATGGATGAAAGAACCATAGCTCTATAAATATGTTAAAGTTGAAAGAGCAATAACTCTGCATGTTAAAGTTGAAAGAACAATAACTCTGCATACTAAAACATCTAGCTGGTCTTTATTATAACACCGGGCTGTTTTATACACAGCTATACCGAAAGTTTGAATATTGCATATAGTTGAATACATTCTTAAAGCCATGGGGCTGTAATTACATTAATGCTACATCTGAGGGCCCTAGCTTAGGGGCTATTGGTAAAGATACATTTAGGAGGCACCGGCAAAGGTCATTTCAGGGGCCCCATATAAAATGCTGCTTGAAAATATTAATAATCTTCGACTAATGGGGACCTCACTAACAATCACCAACTGTTAATTCATTTTAACCTCCCACGCCATCCCTCCCCCCCCCCGGACATAAGCCTAGATTGCCATTCACGGTCAACGTTTGATAATTTCACCCCGGGCCGGCAATGGGGGGTGGGGGGGCGTTGATTATTTATATTTTAGACTGTTTTCATTTCAAATGCCACAGCCGGTTAACCTCTCGTCCACGGAAAGTCGCTCAATCACGAGAAAAATACACCGCGGTAAATACAAAGGAAATTTAATGTTTCTTGGGCGGTCCGATGACTGAACTAAAAAGGTTTTACTGGGACCCTTAACAAGTAGGGAGGACCTCACGCAAGCCAGCCATTAAATACGCCTCTGCTATAATATACTGTGCATACTCTCTGCTGCACACATGTATCTATCTATCTGCTTATTTGTATTTTTTATGCTTTGCACCCACCTGTTTTTTCCTAAAACTTTTTGCTCAAGCCCAAAAACCCTCAGTAATTGCAGGGTATCTCTAGTTTTTCCCTTTAGGAACCAATGGGTTAAGTACCTCATTGTATGATTTATGAACATTTATAATGTAATATTTGTTTGCTTAACTTTGAACATTTCTTAAAAAGAATTATTTTAATGCGCTTTTATTAAAAAAGTGTATAAATACAGCCACAACAAGTTCCAAAAGAACACTTTTTTTTTTAAGTTATTAAAGAAAATATAGTCGAAAATGAATGCAAATTTTAGAAGCAAACAAATAGAAGCCAATCACATTCCATGATTTCTTGAAGAAAAGAAAGTTTTCTTTACCAATACAATTTTTTAAAATTATGTTCATGAATAATTCGTTTTAAAATGAAAGATAATTACTGGAATAATAAATTACCGCTTACTTAGTTCAGTACACACGCACATTTTTTCTTAACATATTATTGCCATTTGCTATCCATTTTTTTGTTTTACTGTCTTTTGTTAAAACATATCCCCCTTCTCCCCTTTTAAGCAGGGTATGACTGTTTAAATAGAACTCTGCGTAAAACAGTTTCAAATACTTTTCCCACAATTTCAAAATTTTGCATTTAGTTTAGGAATTGTCATCTACACAACTGATAGTTTTGTGAAGACATTTTCTTTTATGAATCAATATATGGTTACTATTTTAACAGTGGTCATATTCATCTTTTTATTATAATATTCAATACCTTTATTACACAAATTTATCATTCACTACCTGTTTTATATAATCAGTGTTAAGTTTTTTTGCTGGAGCCAGAAAATCTAAACTCTTTCTAGCAAAGTTGTGGCAAAATAACATAGATAAATTTTAAACTCACTGATGCCTTCAAATGTTTGTGTTGCTTGAGAAAAGGAGAATGATTTTTTTTATTTGCCTTATACCTTCTTCCTAGTTTTATTTACCAACATTAATTGTAATAGTGAACATGTAAAATAAGAAATAGCATCTTCCTGAAAACTATGATGCTGATGCACAGAACACTTTAAAAACTGAGATTTTAATATTTAGTATAGTACAAGTAATATGTAATTTTACCTCCCTCAGCACTGGAATATTACTATTACTGATAAGGATCAGCCATTGCTAGTGAGTCGCCCCACTGAGAAAGATCTCCGGAGAGGTGAAAAAAAGAATTTGTATTTAGTTCCTGAACTATGCATTATAACTGGCTATTTAAGTGGTGGACCAAAGTTCCTTCTTTTACAAAATGAATCAATAATGAGTTCCCTTTGCCTAAACGGGCCATCAGGGCAGATGAAGTGTAGAATTCATCTGTTTCAATGACATCGCTATATGATTGGATTGTGTGGTTAGCACAACTCCCAGCCGCCTTTACTTCCCCAACTTAAGTCAGGTACCCATTTAAAGCTGGGTGGATTTGTGGGACTACTTTAAAACTAATTTCACCTGGAAAAATTCCCATGGCTCTCACCAATGATTGAACCCAGGTCAACAGTCGAAGTTTCCTACACCACTCTGCCATCCGGTCCTGCACAAATGATGCACAATTTTTTTAGGTGTAGAAATATTTAAAATTTTATTTTATTTTATTTTGATTTTGGGTCTTATATATATGACTCCCTGAAACTTCTTCAAACATAGTCACCTTTTTTTATCAGGACTTAGTGAGCAGATGAGATCTGACTTCAATGTAATGAGCTCTGGGCTGTACACACAAGGGTCGGGTCCAGCTGAAAGATTAAAGCTAGATTCAAAAACTTCTGGAGCAGATTAACGAGTATGTTGTCAAAAAAACAAACTGCTTTTCTCTTCATTGTCATTTTTTAGTTATTGGTTGAATTGTTTTTTTTTATGTACTTAGATCTCCTAAGGTTGCTGAAGTCCTGAAGCCATGGAGGATTGTGTTTAACAAGAAGCCTTGAGAAAATCAGTGGACGACAGTTACCAGCTGAGCAGCTTCTGATGTAAATCCAACAGGGTTAGTGCTTCATTGCATTATGATCTCTGTGTCATGCAGATGTTGAAATTAAGGTTTACAGATGCAGTATAATATATTTTAGTTGCATTAATGGTTATTTTATCTTCATCTGTCAGGGAGAATACATAAAAATTTCCTATGTATATAAAGGCTAGAAGCTGACTGGAGCCTAAACATGGGTAATGCTGCACTGTTGAATCCAATCAACATGGATAACTGGATGATAATATTTCCAAGAGCAAGTTCTCAACTGGCTGGAGAGCTTTCTGAATGTTTGTGGAAAGCTACCAGGGGAATGAACATGAGGATTGTCAGCCCCCTTTCGTACGTTGAACAAATATTCTAGCAATAGAGTTCAAAGCTTCCTTAATGTTATTTTTATTTTTTAAGAAAAGTCTAATTTTCATAAATTTATTTTTATAGCATAGAGATAAAATGATGATCGTAATAGATACATATCTTCAAGCCATCCTTCAGATCTCTTAATCCAAAAATACAGATGGTTGTGTGTGTTGTTCCCAATCAAAAAAAAGATCGTTATGATGCAATTAAAAAATGCTGCTGTATTGATAATCCAGGTTTGTTGTCATTTTTTTTGACCTACAAGACATTCTTTAATACTTAACCATTTTATATTCTTATTTTTATATTCTAGTAAAATATATTTATTTTTTTTCCACCATTAGTACCTAGCCAAGTAGTGGTGACCAAAACACTCCAGAAAAAGCAAGGTCTGATGAGTGTGGCCACAAAGATTGCCATCCAGCTGAATTGTAAAATGGGTGGAGAAGTTTGGGGGAGCAGAAATTCCATAAGTGCACATTTTTTCCCCAGCATTGATTCATTTTTAGTGATTTTTTTGCATTAGCTTCTTTGCTTTATTCTGCCATAATACGACTTGATTCTATTTGATTCAAGAATTTCCACAGCTTAAAGGGCTGATGGTCATTAAAAGAATTCCCAGGATAGACACTTACAATGACTACCGCTCACAAGAACCAATCAGTTGGAGCACTTGTGGCAGTAACTTAACAGCAGGAATGTACCTCGTTACTTCAGCAAGAATGAGTATCACCCTTCAAAAGATGAACTTACTCGAGGAATCTTCAACCTCTCTATGGCTGGTAGATGACACTGCGCCAGATTTTGAATTATTTTCTTTTGGTTTAGCTCAATTTAAGCGTCTAACCTTTTCAGTTTCCAACAATGCAATTAAAGTGTAATATATTTGGAGACTTAAAAATACCTAAAAATGATGGCTTACTTTTTCTTAAGTTCAAAGTTCAACAATTTAGAATTGTAGTTTACAACTCTAACAAAAGTGTCTCGCTTTTTTTTTTTTTGAACATTATACATGTAATTATATTATTTATTGACGGCTATTTTAAAAACAATGAACCAGTTTTTCAAAACTTAACTCTATATAGGGGACATGATTTTAGCTAACATGGCTCAATATGATAAATGTGTTGACCAGGAAGTCTGTACATGTATTTCTTTCTGCAGCTGCTCTAAGAAAGTACCGCACTTGATGTGAATGGAGCTCTGCCACAGAAAATCATTCTCTATAGAGATGGTGTTGGGGATGGCCAGCGTCCACGTGACAGTGCTCATTCAGAACAAGAACAGATTATGTCTGCAATCAGGGATGCTGGTGGAAATGACTACAGGTTTGATTGAATTATTTAATTTGGCCACCTTTTTTTTTTAACATATTTGTTATGGTTATTTGAATAACCTTGTTCTAAGGATGTGCATACCAAAGGTATTTCTTCTTTTGGCTCTACAGCCCATTTAGGGCCCTGGCCTGACATACTACTCTTCTCCCTTTTTTCTGACCCATGGTCTTCTTACTCCACTTTACTACTTTAAGGTCTTTTTCCATTTTCTTTAACCATCTGATTCTTGGTCTGCCCTTGGGCCTTTTCTCATTGGGTATTGCCTAATACATGTATATTGCTTTTGGACCTCCTGTTGTTGTCCATTATGTACCCTACCCACTTCAATCTATTTATTTTGATTTTAGCTTTTATATTTGGGGCTTCGTATTCTTCATATAGTTCTGAATTTGTTCTACTTACTTCTCCACTCATAATATTGTCCTTTACTGGCCCTTATATTTTCTAGATATTTTCCTTTCCCAAGTGTTTAGCATATTTTCTGCTTGTTTGCTGATGGTCCATGTTTCACTACCATATGTTAATGCTGGTCGAATCATTGTCTTGTATATGGTTTTTTTAAGTTTACTGGAGATCTGTCTGTTTTTTTTTCAGTATTTTATGCAGTGTGTAATATATTCTGTTCCAAAGGTATGTATGTCTTAAGGCAGTGGTGGGCAAACTGCGGCCTGTTTACATGTGCATTTACATGTGATCCTATGTCTATTTTAATTTTTGCTATATTTTGAAAATTGATCCTGACTATTTGATTCGTTGAATCTAGGAATATTAAATCAGTTTTATGGCTCCAGAATATTAAAGCTGCTAGACCTACAAGCATAATATTATTAGGAATATTAATACAAAGATTAATTAATAATATTTAATGATAATTTTTAATATTAAACTGATTCTGTGAAGTGTCTACAACTATTTTGGACATAGAAGCCTATTTAATGTAGCATATACAAGGTTTGGTTGTTCATTCAATGTAGCATATACTAGGTTTGGTTTGACCTTGAACTCTACTAATTAGCTTCATCTTTAACCTTCAAGCATAAACCAAAAAATTAAAAATGCTGAACTGCTGGCAGCTTCGATTATATTTAGAGTTTTTTGGCTTTAAAAATACATGAAATCCAGATGCGTTTAAATTATACATCTGCCATATAAATTATTAATTAATACCTGGGGAAAAGGGCTATATTTATAAGACTGATTGAATGTAATGTATGTATTAGTGTAATTAAAAACTGGTTGCAGTATCATAGCAAATAAGAATAATTTTAATAAAATTCGTTTTAAAGGTATATCCAAAAGAAATCATTAAAAAATCTGCACACACAAAAAGAAATGTCGAAATCTAAAAAAAAATCTGTCATTGCTTTTTTTTTTAGTTAATGAAGTAAATACAATGTACATGTACTGCTTTGAAAATAGAAAATTAAATGTTACCAATTAAAACTAAGTACAGTAACTTTTCCATAACAAAAAAAAAATCAAAATTTGTAAATCTGAGTAATAAGCATAATTTACTTATGTCTGGCTTAGTGGCCATAAGGGTTACATGGTCTGCAATGCAAGCTGGCATTGGGGGTTATAATGCAAATTATAGTTTCCTTTAACTTTTTTTTTTAAAATTAAATATCATTTAGGTTATGGAAATAAACATATTTTTTTTTCATGAGAAAATAAATAGACCCATAAAATGAATGAGGCCTGTTGATAATAATCTCATAGCTGAACTTTTTTTTTTTTATTAATAAGTAGCCTACACACAATTTGCAGAATATGTTATGGTTTGCTTATGAACATATGAGTCCCCGGTTTTTCCTTGATTAGAAGTGATGCTAAGTACACCCAACTTTAAATTGCTACCTGACATTAGCAAGGGAAGTAAAGGCAGCTACTTGTTGTGCTGATAACACAATCCCTTCAAATGCTGTGGTTACAGAAACAGGAATTCTACACTTCATCTGCCTCTAGGGCCTATTAGCTTAAGAAAATTTTAATTTTACTACAAAGTTATAATGGTATATGTAATTAATAAATCGCGACAGGCTTATTAAACCAAAACTATATTGAGCACGTGAAGCAGTTGTATACACTTGTTTTGATTACGTATTTTGGTTCAGTCATTTGTCAGAATTTATAATTTGTGAAATAATGAATACTTAAATTTTTCAGACCTGGTTTTTCATTTGTGATTGTGAAAAAGAGGATACAGACTCGTTTATTTGCCAAGGAAGGCAATAGTGTAGGCAACCCATATCCTGGCACCATTGTCGACCAGTGTATCACAAAACCTAATTGGTAATACATGCATACCTGTTTGATCAAAATAAATGTTTAAATTCTGTTAAGAGATTCTGAAAAAGGGAAGTTTAAAAAATAATTTTTTGTTGTTTTAATTTTTTTTGATTGTATCGTTATCAGGTATGACTTCTTTCTGGTGAGCCAATCAGTACGACAGGGTACAGTTACCCCCACAAGCTATAATGTTATATTTGATGAATCTGGGCTGCAACCAGACCATATTCAACGACTCACCTACAAGCTGACCCACCTATATTTTAATTGGCAGGTATGGCATAACTTTGGAAAAAAAAAACTCATATGCATTTGCATACTTATTGGGGGGGGGGGGGTTAAATGCATTTTGATCAAAATATAAGTGCTATGTTACTAATTTGACTTATATTCTTTATTCATTTTTATTACAAAATGTTTTTTCAAAAAGTAATGCAATTTATTCATCAATTATACTTATTTTCTGTGTTAATTTTCTTTATTAATGCAGTACTAATTATATATTTTCCAATTTCTTTATAATGTATAATACATGCAACTTCATTTTTGACTCTAGTTAACTTAATATCATAAATACATTTTTAGCATTTTGCTTTAGATTTTCACCAATTCATTTTTTTAAAAATAATTTTAACATAATAGGGAAATTTGGTAATTATAAAATGAACATCACATCTGCAAAATTTCATTTAAATCGGCTAAATCTTGTAATATAAAATGCATCTTGAGAGGGTGTAATTAATAATATTCAAGATTGCTGTCATGCTGTATCTGATTTTTAACACCTCAGCTATTGATTTCTATCACATTTTCTAAAAATAGGGATCATTTCTTCACAAAATCATGATTAGTTTATTTGCATTTTTTTTCTTTCTCATTTAAAAATATCCAAAAAGTTAAAACGTTTTCTCTGGATGGTAACTTTTACTATAATGGCTACTATCTAGCATAATATCTGGCATTTGTCTGAA
The DNA here is from genome assembly GCA_021962125.1 of Bulinus truncatus. Taxonomy (NCBI): domain Eukaryota; kingdom Metazoa; phylum Mollusca; class Gastropoda; family Planorbidae; genus Bulinus; species Bulinus truncatus. Next base: position 30,987,404 of record JAGDYQ010000001.1, on the reverse strand, counting down.
GGTCTGGTTTTCATTTATTTCAATTTTTACATCCTTTTGCCTTACCGTCCTAATGTACCATAAAAGATGATTTTAAACATTTCAGGTTTTGCCCTTTTTAATGTTACTATTGATACATGTAATTGTCTGAATCCTAACTGAAATCAACACATTCAATCATTAAAATGAACTTTTTTTTTTTTAATTTCAGGGTACTGTTCGTGTTCCAGCACCTTGCCAATACGCACACAAATTGGCATTTTTGCAGGGACAGTCATTGCACAGAGAGTTTTCTGCTTTTCTATCTGACAAGCTTTTCTACTTATAAAGGGAATCACTTAATAAGTGTGTTTTGTAGAGTAGATAGGGATTCAAAATTTCATCCTAAACTGGTGCATATTTTTTTTTTTTTTTTTTTTAATTTGAATCCATCCTGTGTTAACATGCAGGGCACCACTTTTTGAAATCTCAAATAGTTTTTTTTCAGTTGTAAATTTTTTTTATATTTCTGTTAAATAAACACATTTTCCATTGGATGTTTTTTTTATTCATTATTACTATTGCATTATTTTTTTTATAATTAGGCCAGTAGATTACATTAGCACCACAGTATTAATATTGTGCGTAATTTGTGATCTTGATAAAGTATATTTTAATTACAATAGTTTAACATGAAAATTCATACCCGATGCATGAATAGGTGTGGAAAATATTTGTCTGCTTTAAAAACAGAGAATTATGGGTAATCATAATGTTGGTCCAGTCTTCAGTAAATATTTTTTTATTAGACAAGAAATATGATTAAATGTGGTTAATTACTTAACTTGTAATAGTCTCAAAAATGTAATAGATGCCAAGACTGTTCAATATGAGACAGAGCATTGTCTCCATATGAGATTTGTTTTTTTTTTTAATAAATGTAAGAACCCAATGAAGCAGGAAGTTGTGGGCGTAGTTTTTCTACTTGATTGCATTATAGAGAATTAAAAGCGTTTGGACATGACAGCTCATTCCTTTTCCCCGCACCTTGAACGTGCCTTAATGCCTAACATTAATATATATGTCAGGTGAATATATGATGCTCGTTTAACATTGGATATGTAAGAGACGCCAATAATACAGCTATGTTTTATTCCTGTAATTGATAGTAAGGATGTTTTAATTTACCTAAAAGTTTGAGGAAATCTTTGAGAAATTCCAATATATGCTCTTTTTTTTTTTTTTTTTTTTGTTGACTTCCATTTTGTTTCCAAATCATTAGCAATGTTAAGTTTTTTTGTTTTTTTTCTGTATCTTTTTCTAGTCATTTGTGTTCTTCCAGTTCGATTAAATAATAGTAAGTTGAAGCACACGACAAATTCTTTTTATATAAATTTAATTATGTGTGCGATTGCGTATCAGTTTATGAAAAATAAATCTGCCGGAGATAATTCTCACTTCATTCATTACCCCTTTCCATAAAAATGCCGTTTAAATTCCTAAATTTAATTTTATGAAAACTGAATATTTTTTTTAATAACTAGATCAGGTAGTACATGGTTGACTTTTATGTACTTATATTTTGAAAACTGCTAATTTTTGTATAGGATTTATAAGTATGTATGATTTTTGTCAGTGCACCCTGCAGAATATTTCAGAACATAATGCCCATTTCCCTTTACAAAAAGTCCTTCAACTTTATTTTGATCACCACGTGCTGTGTAACCTTCCCTGTATCGAAGGAAATGTAATGTCATAGAAAAAACATCAAGTCTTTAAGCAATTGAACCGCTTTACATTTGCTGTGACTATTATAAAGTCATAATTTACAGAACATGATTTCATTTATTGAGGTATTTTTTATTTTCAAAATAAAACACAGACTGGATTTAAAATACTAAAAGTGTATTAGAAAAGAGAACACTTAAAACTCGGTTCTTACCAATGCCTGGTTAGGTTTTTTTTTGTAATTTACAAATTTGTAAATTAAAAAAAATGTACAATTAAAAAACTGGATTCTCTATAACAATCTCTAATGTACATCCATCCTGTCCAGAAAAAAACTACTGTGTTCATTTTATTGACTCTGTAGCATTTCAGAAAAATAAACATTGAACCAGTTATGTTTACAAAAATTTTGTGCTCATGTGATTACCAGCTATAGTCTGGTTGGCATAGATGAAAATACATTTCATCATGTAATATATTTTTTTCAAAACCCAAAATGCACATTCTGTTCAATTTGTTCTCTGGGGTACTGCATGTGTACGTCTTTAAATATGTATAAAAAAAAATGGAAGCAAGCAGCTTCGGTCATTTTTCATTGTGACCAACCCTTCATCTTATATTCCAAGCATATTTCACAGGTGCTAAGATACTATTTGTTTTTAAAAAAAAAAACAAAACACAAAATGATTTGTTCTATTTACCCTTTGGGTCATCTTATCCAGTTGTTACTTTTTCATGTCATTATGCTATGTAAAAAAAATAATAATTCACTTAAATTTTGTGTGTGTGTGTGATGATGGAATGTTAACATTTTACTTTACCTGTTTTATAAATCTTAGCACATACTGTGAAATGTTTTTTTTACTCATGATTTTACTTTTTTTTTATGAAATGTTCCTTTTTGGTTGTGTACAGTTGTCTCCCTTTCGTTTGGCAATTGTCAAAATGTGCATAACAATTGTGTACACTGTACACCCTTGATAGTTATTTCAAGTGATGCATTGAATTCATTTCTTTGTCATATTCGTTACTTTGTTAAAAATGTAATAAATTGGTAAAAAATTTTTCTGAAGTTTTTTTAATTATATTATTTATTAATTTTTTTTTTGTTCATTGAAAAGGTAGAAAAAAATATGTGTATCTGATAATACCAGTACTCTGTAAACACCAGAAGGACAAAGTGTATATCCCGGACTCGGGGAAAATTACTGGAAGGGGGGGGGCGTGGCCATAGTTTCTTTGATGATTTAGGCACTCAAATCAACTTAGAATTCTCTTTATTTTTAAAAAAAATATTTTCCTGGCATCCGAACATTTCTTTTAATTAGAACGTTTGGTGCGACATTTCAATAATTCCTATGACTTGAACCATCCTCTACATTGCTATGACTTGAGCCACCCTTTACATTCCTATGGCTGGAGCCACCCTTTACATTCCTATGACTGGAGCCACCCTTTACATTCCTATGACTGGAGCCACCCTTTACATTGCTATGACTGGAGCCACCCTTTACATTCCTATGACTTGAGCCACCCTTTACATTCCTATGACTTGAGCCACCCTTTACATTCCTATGACTTGAGCCACCCTTTACATTCCTATGACTGGAGCCACCCTTTACATTCCTATGACTGGAGCCACCCTTTACATTGCTATGACTGGAGCCACCCTTTACATTCCTATGACTGGAGCGAGCCACCCTTTACATTCCTATGACTGGAGCCGACCTTTACATTCCTATGACTTGAGCCACCCTTTACATTGCTATGACTGGAGCCACCCTTTACATTGCTATGACTGGAGCCACCCTTTACATTGCTATGACTGGAGCCACCCTTTACATTCCTATGACTTGAGTCACCCTTTACATTGCTATGACTGGAGCCACCCTTTACATTCCTATGACTGGAGCCACCCTTTACATTGCTATGACTGGAGCCACCCGCCACCCTTTACATTCCTACGACTTGAGCCACCCTTTACATTGCTATGACTGGAGCCACCCTCTACATTCCTATGACTTGAGTCACCCTTTACATTGCTATGACTGGAGCCACCCTTTACATTCCTATGACTGGAGCCACCCTTTACATTGCTATGACTGGAGCCACCCGCCACCCTTTACATTCCTATGACTTGAGCCACCCTTTACATTCCTATGACTTGAGCCACCCTTTACATTGCTATGACTGGGGCCACCATTTACATTGCTATGACTTTAGCCACCCTTTTCATTCCTATGTCTTGAGCCACCCTTTACATTGCTATGACTGGAGCCACCTATTTGACCTACCACTCGAGCTAATCCCCTTCCCCTCTATGCCAGTTTAAAGCTTTTCTACTTGTTGCCTACAGCGTGGGCAGTAATGGCCACACATGAGGCCGATAAACGCCCAAGTACTGTTATTATACAGTAAACAATACTTTACAAACGCGCTTTATGGTGAATTATAGTCAACAAACGGATTAGTCTGTGAGCTGTACTAGAGACTCAAAAGAAGAGGCTTTTACCGCCTCATTTAGCCACCATTTTAATTTGATCTTTTTGAACTAATCGTCATTTTAATATACCAGAGATTTGCCTTGAAACCAAGGGAATTTACTCTGAGAGACGAGTGACCCAGGAACTGATACATTTATTTATATGATAGATACAAGTTGAAAAAAAAATTATTCGGAAGTCGAAGAATTTTAAATTTGAATAATTTCCAGTAAGAGACTGAGCATGGTTTCTCAAATAGAGCTTGTTTTACTTGGAAGTACATTCTCTTGTTAGGTTTGCACTCCATGCACTGTCAGTCCTTCACGGCCCCCACGTATGAAATAATATATCTTGACTACACCCGCACCACCCTTGTTTGTTGGGTGCAAGCGACGTCAAGCGTAGATGGAGTCCTCCAGTCACGGTTGTCATGACATGTTGTACTCCAGGCGGCACATCTCGCCACGGTTCACTTGTACATCTTCACTGGTTTTTGTGTCTAAAATAGTAGTTTACGGGTAAAGGGGACGAGTTCTAAAATAACATTCTTTGTCCATCGTAGTGCCTTTACGGCTAGAGAGCAATCTTGACCATGGGAAGAGACAGGGGAGTTAATAAGGTGCTACTAATCCGGTGCCGAACCTAGGGATTTTGGGGCCAGGGGGGGCTTGGTCTCTTTTGGGGCCCCTGCATTTTGACATTCGACACCATGACATAAGATAATGTACTTAATATTTAATGTAAAAAAACTTTTTGGGGCCCCCCTCAAGCTGGGGCCTGGGGGACTTTCGAATTTGGAACCCCCTTCCCCCACCCTAGGTACGCCTCTGTACTAATCAACACCAATCGTGGGTTTGTTGCTGTTCAATATAAGATTAGAGTATTACCATCTCACAAGCTTTAACACATTTACATATACTTTTTGATATACACCAGTGTGGAATCTTAAGATTTTATAATAAAGGAATAATTCTATCTTTTTTAAAGTTGACGATATTTCGTTAAATTCATCTTGAGAGTCAGGACAGAAACACCGGAGAACCGAAATTTATAACTAGGAAGGGTCGAATTCCAAGTTAATTCAACACTAATTCGTAACGTAATAAACTGATCACCGATAATTACAGAAAGATATCATAGCTGTACTTCATGGCGTTCACTGCAAGCCCGTTATTCTTTTTATTTTGCGTCCTCTCTGCATTAGCTGAGCCTTGCAATGTTAACAATTGAAGCCACAAATAATTGTCCAATACCTGTTGCTCCAAAACAAACAAACAACGGTTAACTCGATCTCGTCTATATAAGCTGTACGTGGGAATCTTCTCAAGTCAACAGGGTCATGATTTTTCTAGCGGTAGCCATAACAACGTATTTACCTAGGGCCCTCCCCTCCCCCAAATGTATCATAAAAAGCCCCCCCCACCCCCAACTGCTAAAATTGCAAAATTCCTCTGTGGGACTTTTATACGGCAATAACTCGATTAAAATGCAAAACTTGAATCTGATGAGCTCTTGCCAGGAATCTCTGGTAACGACATTACAACCATTACAACGTGTAGGGTGTTCTGACGATCCAGTTCGACTAAGATTATCAGGGGTCTTAGGACTGCACTTGACTAAGGCCTCCAATCATAACTTTGACTAAGGCCTCCAATCATAACTTTGACTAAGGCCTCCAATCATAACTTTGACTATGGCCTCCAATCATAACTTTGACTAAGGCCTCCAATCATAACTTTGACTATGGCCTCCAATCATAACTTTGACTAAGGCCTCCAATCATAACTTTGACTATGGCCTCCAATCATAACTTTGACTAAGGCCTCCAATCATAACTTTGACTATGGCCTCCAATCATAACTTTGACTAAGGCCTCCAATCATAACTTTGACTATGGCCTCCAATCATAACTTTGACTAAGGCCTCCAATCATAACTTTGACTATGGCCTCCAATCATAACTTTGACTATGGCCTCCAATCATAACTTTGACTATGGCCTCCATTCATAAATTTGACTATGGCCTCCAATCATAACTTTGACTATGGCCTCCAATCATAACTTTGGCTAAGGCCTCCAATCATAACTTTGACTATGGCCTCCAATCAAAACTTTGACTATGGCCTCCAATCATAACTTTGACTAAGGCCTCCAATCATAACTTTGGCTAAGGCCGCCTCCATTCATAACTTTGGCTAAGACCTCCTATTGTTACTTTTTTAAGCGCCTCACCCCCCCCCCCCTTTCCTAAGTAAGAATGGTTCTGGTATCTGGTTATATTCTACAGCATGGGACCCAAAGGCGAAGCATTTAGGTTGGGCACGCGTGATGACTATTGAAGTATAATGGTGAAATATAAATAGTTTTAGCCTTGGACAATGTTTTCGTGGATTTCCCTTGTACAGTGTGGCTGTACAGTTTTGTAGCGCACACATTTCGGTAAGTAAACATAATGCGCGACTTATGAACTTATTTCTGTAGCGCATGGCCTTGAAAACCCAGAATGTATCGTCAAACAGAGCGACATTTGCACCAATTTTTTTTGGCACGGGGATGGGGCGGCATATTCAGAGTACGTCCCTTGGGGGACAAGGGGAGTGGGGGGGGGAGGAGGAGGTCCAACGCTAGAGTAATACCTCTGCCTGGTGCATATCTTATTAGCCAACGGCCCCCTTTTTTTTTTGGACTTATGGAGAACAAACTAAAGTCACTTATCGATTGCTTGAACACATGACCTCTCCATATATCCTTGTTCTCGCCGGGGTCGTCCTTGACATATTTAAAAACAAAAACCCTCCGTAAAAAAATAAATAAAGAAGAAGAAAAAAAAAGTCCTTGCCTATCAGTTTTAATTCAAGTAGGTTTTTTTTTATTATCAGTCAGGGGGAGAAAACCGCAGCATGCCCAAGGGGAGATAATCTGGCGTTTTTTTTTTAGTTTTTTTTTTAATCGAGTATTTAGATTTCTGTCTTTGATGTGGGCAGCAGTTTCTATCTAAATAAATTACTTGAAAATACGGGGGAGGGGGGGAACAACAAAGGTAGGAGAAATACGTGTATCACGTCACGCCCACAACAAACATAAACACTTTGTATTGTTGGTGTTGGTCTCTTTCTGATTGATTAGTCTATCTATCTATCTATCTATCTATCTATCTATCTATCTATCTATCTATCTATCTATCTATCTATCTATCTATCTATCTATCTATCTATCTATCTATCTATCTATCTATCTATCTATCTATCTATCTATCTATCTATCTATCTATCTATCTGTCCGACGTCCGTCTGTATACCTGTCTGTCTGTCTATCCACGCGCCACCACTTCATAAGCTGAATCTCCAGGGCTACAAACCTAGCGAGAATAGTTTTGTCTTTTGCATGTCAGCGCCTATCACCAGATCTTTGCAAACCGAACATAACAGACTACATCCCTATGAGATCTTCACCTTAGAAAAGCACACCGTAAGACATAGAAGGTTTTGTTTCGTTGTTGTTTTTTTTTATTTTACCCACAATCTTACAATTTGCTTCTCATTATAAACGTACAGGGGCGGATTTAGAGGGGGACATGCCCCCCCCCCCCCCGTTACCGCAAGTTTAGGTAAGACATCATTAAACTATCGAAATATTTTTTTGTTCTAAGACCAATTTTCAACAATGAAAAAGTTGTGTCCCCCCCCCCCGGGGTCAAAGCTGTCTAGATCCGCCCCTGTAAACGTACAATTGTGTTTATTAACACTCATGGAATTGTTAAAAAAATACTTTACCTTTGCGAAGTGGTTAATGATAGAATATTCAAAATGTAACGTGTTGTTCATCTACACAATTCTTTAGAATTTTTTCTCTTCATCTTCAATAGTTCAATTCTCAACTTCTAAGGGAAAACAGAAAAAAAGTATTTTACAAAAAAAAAGTGGATCAAATAATTCGATACTTTGGAATAGAAGTTTCGCCTCAATGGTCAAGTTATTATCAAGTAGTTATGACGTATTGAAAGCACTTTGTCTGAAGGCCGACTGTAGGTACCATCAATTGGGGCAGTTGTTCGGTGCGCTCTGTATGTAGTGGACATCATAGTCATTCTCTTTATTATTATACTTTTAAAGGGAACCAAACTCAGCTTGCACATACATAGCACCCCCACCCAATCGTAGAGCCAGCACCGTAATGGGGGGCATGAGCAGAGCTGCTGAGAGAAATTCAGAGTTTCTGTTCGGGGGGGGGGGGGGGGAGGCATAATTTAAAATACTCTTTACATAGCAAACACGTAATTCGAAAGCGTCAAGTTTGATGGGACCCCCTTAAGACCCATGGGCCTTGGAACAATGTAACGGCTGCACACCCCATTTCATCAGGTCTGGGGATGTAGAAAGTGGTTGAGGGGGAGGGGAGTTTCGATTTTTAGGATCTAGGGATAATATCACATCCTTTATTTTAAGCGATCCCATGGGATCAGACGTTATGAATGCCTGCCATGTGGAGAGATTCATGAATTGTGAAAACAAACATACTCTAGACCTATCGTTCAGAGGATTCACTTGAAAAATCCCGGAGCCTTTGAGAAGGAATCAACCAACAATTCAAATAGGTATTGGGGATTCAACCATTCTAGGTATCGGTTTCACCATTTCTTCGATGACAATATAGGTATCGATCCCTTTCACATCCTGGTTCCTGCCCTGAGGGGGCCACGAGTTAGGCGATCAATGACTGGAGTGTGGTCGTGGTGTGAGAGAGGGTTGGGGGGTGGGTGGGTGGAGGCAGGGGGAGGATGTAGAGCACCGGACCAACAATGAATGATGGTGGGGGGGGGGGAAAGGGTCAATGACTGACATACTGATTCCTTCCCCACCCCAGGTGGATAGATCGATCAGTTGGCCAGACCTGAATTAACCTAATTTTTTTTTAACCGGTCAACCTTAATGGTTTAGGTCACTAGACATGGCCTTAAGTCTGGAGGTCACAGACCGCGATTCCAGGCCCCGTTTTTTTACTTTAATGGTCACTTTCCCAGGTTGAAAGTCGGTTAATTGCTAACCTTTCTAGACGTGGTCAAACCAAATAGTGCTTCCGATTGTACTTGTGTGTTTGTATAGAATTTTAGACCATCCATACAGCCCGACCACTGTATCGTCAAGATATTGTAAATTTAGTTACACGTGCAAAGCATTTAGTGATTAAGTCTCTGACAGCATTTGGTGATTAAGTATTTGACAGCATTTAGTGATTAAGTATTTGACAGCATTTAGTGATTAAGTATTTGACAGAATTTAGTGATTAAGTATTTGACAGCATTTAGTGATTAAGTCTCTGACAGCATTTGGTGATTAAGTATTTGACAGCATTTAGTGATTAAGTATTTGACAGCATTTAGTGATTAAGTATTTTACATGATAGTCCCTATCTTGCCCTCCCTTCAATGTTGCAAGATTACGTTACTTTTCGCAATTCGCTACTTTTTTAATAACCTCAAAAATTAAAGTTTTTTTTTTTACAAATGTTTTAGAGGCCAAAACAATGTGTGCGCTAATTTATGTTATTGTCTTTTTTTTTTAGGTTTTGCGTTACTTTGGTCCAAATTTGTCTAACTACACCATTGGTCTAGAGAGTATCTGAGAACTGAAAGGATTATGTCAGACATATGATGTCAGATAATATGCCAAACGGTATTGCGTTTATTGCCTTTGTGTATACTCTCTAAGCCTGTAGCATTTTAAAATTATGATTTGCATTTAAAATAAAATAGTAATGACCAATACTAACAGACCACATTCTAAACAAATTTAGTTTCATAGAAATACTTAAGTTTGTAAAGAGCACCGTCGTTTCCCCCCATTTCAGTTTATCTTTTAATTCTAATAGTAGCTATTTCAGAAGGAGTCTATGGCAGAAGGCGTCAGCGAAAATGTTGGTTCGACAATCTAAAAGAAAGGACAGAGCTTTCAATGAATGAACTAAAGACATATTGAAAAAGACAGTTTGACAGTCTTTGTAGTAACCCCCCCGCTGGTTGCGCCACTGCGCGCATGATAGGCAACTATAGAGAAACTAGTGGAAAAGCCTGCTGAAGCTGGCTGAACGTAATCCAACAGAAGGGACAACAAAGAAATACACGAAATACTGCAATAGAAAAGAACATGTGGCCTTTATTGTCATGAACAGAATACGATATGTCTGTTTAGGTGTACATGCACTCCCCCAACGACCATATCGGATTTGGGTATGAAGATGATGATTTCATTATGATTGATAATTAAGATTGTCAAAGCGTTTTTGAAAAAAGTTTAATTGGTCTAAGATTGATTATAGGTTTTGTAAATACGTATTTTAAAAATTTTCACAGCTTTCTTCATAAACTTGTTTGAAGAATTAAAAAAAAAACAAAAATGGGGGATTGGGGAGAAAATGGAGGAGGTAGAGGTGTTCATTATAACGGTGAGTTTTGGCGCCACTCTAGCAGACACAGACGGAAACAGGTGGAGGTTCTGTAGTACACTTCTTAGAATTTTGAAGGTCAAATGGCAGTGAACGAGTTTACAATAGTACGATTCATAAACATTTTTTTTAAAGTTTTCAATTTTTTTCAGTACTTTGATAAATATTTATTTATGTTGATGTTTTTCAGTAAACACATTACCTAAGTTGCCCACACCGAGTCACACGCAAGCATACACAGACATTCAGTTGCGAGCACGGTGCTATTGATCTACAAGATGTAAGTAACGAGTGGAAACCCCCGCGAATCGGCAGGTGAAGTGAAGTCCCACTGGGCATTGTGATTATCCGTGACCACCAGAAACGTATGATGGCATCCACCCTCATTGACCTTCGGGCTCATATTGGCTGAGCACTATTAGCTTATATGATAAGTGGGTGGGCAGAGTCGGGATACCCTTCTGTAATTTTAACCTTTGCTGGGACGGCTTGTGTTAAAGGTGAAATGTTTCTTCAGATGGAGACACACACACACACTGATGAGCGCTGGGTTAGCGACAACGATCAGTTTTCGATGCTATTCTATTTTATAAACAAGTAGTTCTCTCTACAATTAGTTCTTTCAACAAGTAGTTCTCACAACAAGTAGTTCTTTCAACAAGTAGTTCTCACAACAAGTAGTTCTTTCAACAAATAGTTCTCACAACAAGTAGTTCTCTCAACAACTAGTTCTCACAACAAGTAGTTCTTTCAACAAATAGTTCTCACAACAAGTAGTTCTCTCAACAATTAGTTCTCTCAACAACTAGTTCTCTCAACAACTAGTTCTCACAAGTAGTTCTCTCAACAACTAGTTCTCACAACTAGTAGTTCTCTCAACAATTAGTTCCCTCAACAATTAGTTCTCTCAACAACTAGTTCTCCCAACAAAGGGACGGAAAAAAAAGCTATTGTTTCCGGAATTCCCAAATACCACCGAGAGATATGTTCAGTTTTGGTATTCAACAATTTTAACAACACAAAACGTGCGCTATTATTCTATAAGTGTGTGTGCACCTGTGACTGTGTGTGTCTGTTTGTGTGTTTTATGTGCACTTGTGATTGTGTATGTATGTGTACCTGTGATTTTGTGTGTGTGCACCTGGGACTGTTTGTGTACCTGTGATTTTACGTGTGTGCACCTGTGACTGTGTGTGTCTGTTTGTGTGTTTTATGTGCACTTGTGATTGTCTATGTATGTGTACCTGTGATTTTGTGTGTGTGCACCTGTGATTGTGTGTGTACCTGTGATTTTACGTGTGTGCACCTGTGATTTTACGTGTGTGCACCTGGGATTGTGTGTCTGTTAGGCTCAGGTGCCAGTCACTAAGGCCTGAACAACATTTCTCCCTTTTGTTGGCTTGTTTATTTATAAGTTTGTTGGTCACATTGTTCTGTTGAAGTTCATTGCCGTTCAGTTCCTGACACGGTGGGTTGGCTCTGTGGGTGGGGCGGGGGGGGGGGGAAAGGGGCTAGGAGGAGGGGTGAGGGGGGGTTGTTCCAGGATTAATTACCTTCATGCGGTGAGGAGGCTGTCAGCGACTATTGAGGTCTTGACCTAGAAAAGAAAAGTCGTTGAGATGACCTGACAAGTTCACATAAAGTCTGACTCAAGCTGGATGGGGAGGGGGGGAGGGGTGGTATGGAAGGGTGTTAAAATTAGCTCCGCCCTCTCTCTCTCTACGTCTCCATTTAGATTTTATGTCCTCCCCCTACCCCCCATCCTTTGATTATTCTCACTACACTTCAGTTACGTAGCAGGCTAAAGGTGTATTTTGGGGGAAAAAAGGGGGGGGGGAGAGAGTCAAAATTTCTTTGCTTTTTTTCTACTCATCTGTGAACTTAAGTGAAATTTTAGTTGTTTTATTTTAAACAAACGACAACAGTAGCAGCTAAAGCTGTATATAAAGAACTATGTAAATTTATGCTAATTTTTTTTTATAATATTTTTTTTCCGTTACATTTGTGACCTTGTCTCAACAGGTCACTTTTAAAAATAAAACCGGAAGGAAGTTTAAAGAAGGTCATCACAATTATGTGATAACTTACTAACAATGAAGTTGATTTCAGTTTTTGTACAATTATGTGATAAGTTACTAACAAAGAAGTTGATTTCAGTTTTTATACAATTATGTGATAACTTACTAACAATGAAGTTGATTTCAGTTTTTATACAAAGAACAGTTTTGTGAATATCAGAAGGCAATGACAGTGACAGATTTGAATATACTGTGTCGTGATAAACCAACGAGCACTGTGAGACCCACTGGGGGTAGGATCAACCTACACTCTGGGAACCATCCACTAACCTTCTGGCTGAGCCACACGTGCGCGCGCGCACACACACACACACGCGCGCACACACACACACATGCAAAGCTTGGTTTTAATTTTGTAAATAAAAAAAAGGAAACGACCCTTAGGTTTTCCATTCGGACTTCAAGTTTAGATTATTTCATCATATGTTCCTTAACAAGTCTTTTTTTTTTGAGGAGGAGAGGGGGGGGGGGGGAGACTTTAAGTCTATCCATTACTCTCTTTGTCACGTGATTTCGAGCGCACGTGTCTAATAGAACCACACACACACACAAAATCCAATTGTCTCATTAGAAGTGCAATTTTTTTTTTAAACCAATCAGAATAATTCAATGGTCTCACGTTCCTAGGTTTTTGTTCTTCCCCCTTCCCCCCCCCCAATCAGGCAACTAGTAGTGTTAATGACCTTAGAGGTCAGTGTTAGCCTGGCTACTTAAAACAATGACCCACTTCTAATCATTAATTGTCAAAAGGGGAGAATAGGTGAAGGGTTGGGGGTGTGTTTGTGTGTGTGTATGGGGGGGTTAACTTTTAGAGTGTCCTTTCATTGTCGACTTAATGACTTGCTATTTTTAGCCGACATACACACCAGGACATTGGTGACCCCCACACTTGAGGCCAACGGGAGCCACTATTGTCTTTTATTTTCATGATTGTAATAAGAAACTACTGTACAGGACCAACACACACAGCTGTCATGTGAACGTGATGCGGTGGACGAAATATACTTATAGATGACTCATATTAGCAACCACACGTGTGGCTTTGAGTGTCACACTGAGCCACTATTATATGTCTTTGTGTACAGGGGTTTACAGATAGGCCGACTGGGCCTTGGCCTAGGGCGTCCGCGAAATAAATGGCACCCCGCAAAATATTGAATAGCATACACACATTGATAACTTCGCAATGGGGGGGGGGGGGCGAAAATTTTATTCCGAGACCCGCGAGTTTAGATGTGATGGCAGTTATGTACCAGGGAAAAGATGACTGATGGCCCACTGTTGGCCCACTGTTGGCCCACTGTTGGCCCACTGTTGGCTCACTGCTGGTCCACTGATGGCCCACTGCTAGCCCACTGCTGGCCCACTGATGGCCCACTGCTGGCCCACTGCTGGACCACTGCTGGGATGCGATTCTGTAACGACCAGTGATAGTACATACCAGAATCAGACCTGAGGGGAGAGAGTGCGGGGGTTTGCTGTGTCGGTGCGCTGCTCCTAGGCCCATAACGCTAACGTGATGTTCAATGATGCATTTGTCTCTTTCATTCAATATATACATGTTGTATTAAAATTAACATTTTCATGAATGTAAACTTTTGTTTTTGATGGTGGCCCATCGTCATTGTTGAAATGGGGGGTGGGGGCGAAATTTTTATCTTCGGGCTATGACAATAATCGTTGCTGATCACACACACACATTTATTTATTTTTATTATTTTAGCACTTGGAATAAAACTGGTGCAGGTCGCAATGTGAAGGTTAGCCCCAGATACGTCAATTATATTTTAGTTAACCCTATAATGAATAAAGTAAAGTGTTTGTTGTTTTTTTTTAACTCAGAAAGTCGTGCAAGTCTATATGAATGATTTTTACAGATTTTGGAAAGTTAAATACTGTTTCCCGCTTAAATTAAATCACTCGCAAACATGTCTGTAAATTATGATCCGCTAAGACTTGTGTTGGGTTTAACTCTGAATCAAATCACTTAAAGCTATTCAATTACGCATTTGTTTTGAAAATTAGTGAAAATAAAATATTATTATTTTAATGTTTGATTCAAAACATTCACTCTGTATTGAACAACATTAATAAAATTACTATTCATTTGTCTGAAATGAGTCTTTTGAAATTAAAAATTATGTTTTTTTGTTTAGGTGTATTTGTGAGTTTGTGTCAGTGTGTTAGGATAAGGATGGCGGTGGGAGAGAGAGAGAGAGAGAGAGAGAGAGAGTGAGAAGAATGAATCTGAAACGCAACACTAAGTCCATCTCGCCCAATGACCACACCGGAATTTCTTCCCTACCGACATGACCTGACCCACTGGCCAAGACTTGAACCCGCGACAGACCATCACCAGAAACTAATCCCCCCCCCCTCCCTCACCCCCATCACAAGTGTAACACGGATCTGACCTAAACTTAACGAATCAGGCCGAGGGCTTTGAACCTGACGGGCAGGAGGGCGCCGACCTTACAACAACAACAACAACACCCAACCAACCGACCGACCCCCCCTCCCCCGAACACGCCCTCCCCCCACACCCTAGGACACCTTCCCTTTGTATGTATGTGTGTCAGCGAGTATGTCAAACTGTGTCATTACCCAGCGGCGTCTTTCATTCTTTAAATAGGTTACCTTAAGAAGACCCCTCCCCCTACCCCGGGGGGGGGGTGTAGAAAGAATAATTTTCTTTTTTTAAAACAAACATCCAAAAAGGGATGGGGGGGGGGGGGAGGGAGAGGGTTAAGTAAAAAAAAAAAGGATCACGTTGCCTTCTGGAATGTCATTTAAACTTCTGGTCTAAGAAAAAACAATTTAAAATGGAAATAAAAATAGAATTACTGGCTCTCGCAGTCAATGTTAACTTGTTGTTTGTATCATAGTCTATACATACAACTTATTGTAAATATTTATAAATGTCATAAATATATATATATATATATATATATATATATATAACTTTCGGAGTTAACCCAAGCGGCGTGAAACCTCTTTCCATTATATATATATATATATCTCACATTCCCATAAGCTCCTGCATGTTTCCACAAGTCCCCGAAAGTTACCTAAGCTTCTGCATATTCTCTCTCTCTCTCTCTCTCTCTCTCTCTCTCTCTCTCTCTCTCTCTCTATATATATATATATATATATATATATATATATATATATATATATAATGGAAAGAGGTTTCACGCCGCTTGGGTTAACTCCGAAAGTTCTTCACCAATCGCTTAAAATTTACACACAAAATTGCAGTAAATTACTCGGCGTGTTGGTATATATATATATTTCATATAGACATAATATCCATTATATTTAAAAATAATATTTAAACGATCGGTTTGGTAAAATTATTTCTTTACTTCACTTTACTTTTTTAAAAAAAAAACACCGGAGGTAGATCATAAGTCACATAGTGCTAACTAACATATAGTCAATAAACCAATCCGCCGAGTAAAAACTCATATTTCATCATATTTCTTTTCAGTTAACAAAACGGTGTCGTAAAATATTTCTTTTTACTTTAGTTTGTAAACTATTATTTCGACTGTATACTTTTTATTTATCAAACGGTATCGTAAAATTGTTCTGTTAACTTTAGAGATTATTCTTTTGTAAAAGCCACGGGAAGTAGTTTTTCAACCTTATTGTATTGAGAGTGCAAATATTTATTACGTCTGTATTTTTAGAGCATTTTCGAAAAAAAAAAATGCTCTATTGTCCCCGTTTTGTCTGTCCGTCCGTGTACACCCTAGATCTCAACAACCATAAGTCCTAGACCCATGATGTATATATCATTTTGTAGGTCTTGGCCTGCCAAGAAATGACTTTTTTTCATTTCGCGATCTGACCTCTCAGGGCCGTAAAAAGGGGCCTTAGTACCGTTTTTTACTATATAAGCTATATTAATAAAGGAGCGCTATATCTCAGCAACTATAAGTCCTAGACCCATGATGTATATATCATTTTGTAGGTCTTGGCCTGCCATGTGTACATCAAAAATTCATTTCGCGATAGGATCTCTGAGGGCCGGGCTTCAGGGCTCCTAAGGGGCTTATATATTATATATACACCTTGTACGTTCAATAACCCGTTCATTTGGTGCGAAATACTGCAGCACGTAGTTTCACCAAGATTTATTAAGAAACTCATCAAATGAAATAGTAAGCTTGTGTTCTGAGTTTAATTGAAAGTATCAGAGCTATGCAACAATTGACGGAGTTTTCGGACGATTAAATGACTATAATTTAGAATGTTTTCAATTATGAGTCATATTTCAGTGACCACAAACCACTTGTAGTTAGATTTAAGAGACAATAATTTTTTGTCAAATATAAAGAAACGTCTTTATAATTTTTTTTTTTACAAATATATGCATTACACAATTGAATTTATAAACATTTCCAAAATTTACAAATATTTACTGAAAGCTAACAAACGTACTGATACATAACACGAACATGCGCTAACACGTCCTGTGTTCAGAATGGAACAGGCTTAATTGCTTGTTTTTTTTATAAATATAGAATTTATAGCTTTAAATGACAATTTGTATATATATACACAAATAATGGTACAAAATAAAAATATTGTATATCTAAAATCATTTCATCGATAAACAACAAATTTAGAAACAAAGATCAACTAAATAGAACACATTTTCATTTGTTTTTAGTTTTAAATGATTGATAATTATTTTTTCTAAAATGTGTCTTTTTTTATTAATTGAATTAGAAACAAGGGCTTTCTCAATCGTACTGTTACATTACATAGGGCTTAGCCTATATCTTTCCTTATCTATCTTTTTCGATAATTGACATAGAGTTAAATCTACTTATGCATGGCAGTTGATCATTGTATAGCAGAAAATAAAACAAAGCTTATAGTCAGTTTCCAATATTGAAAAATAGGAGTAGAATTGACTGATGCGTAAAAATTTGACCTTATGTGGTTGAAAATAAACACAAAGCCTATATTCCCATTAGCCAAATATTAAACAGGAGTAGAATCATTTGGCACATATTCCCATAAGCTCCCACATATTCCCATAAGCTTCAACATATTCCCATAAGCTCCTTATATTCCCATAAGCACCTACATATTCCCATAAGCTCCTACATATTCCCATAATCTCCCAAATATTCCCATAAGCTCCCACTTATTCCCATAAACTCCCACATATTCCCATAAGCTCCTACATATTCCCATAAGCTTCTTATATTCCCATAAGCTCCTACATATTCCCATAAGCTTCTTATATTCCCATAAGCTCCTACATATTCCCATAAGCTCCTACGTATTCCCAAATTCTCCCACATATTCCCATAAGCTCCAACATATTCTCATAAGCTTCTTATATCCCCATAAGCTCCTACATATTCCCATAAGCTCCTACATATTGCCATAAGCACTTAATATTCCCATAAGCACCTAGATATTCCCATAAGCTCCCTGATATTCCCTTAAGCTCCTACATATTCCCATAAGCACCCAGATATTCCCATAAGCTCCCTGATATTCCCATAAGCTCCTACAATCTACATATTCCCATAAGCTCCTAATATACCCATAAGCTCCTACATATTCCCAAAAGCACCTAATATTCCCATAAGCTCCCACATATTCCGATAAGCTCCGACATATTCCTATATGCTCAAACATATTGCCATAAGCTCTCACATATTTCCATAAACTCCTAATATTCCCATAAGCTCCTACATATTCCCATAAGCTCCTACATAGTCTCATTAGCTCCCAAATATTTCCATTCTCTCTCTTTCTCCTTATTTCAGTCTCTCTCTCTCCTTCTCTGTCTCTCTCCCTTTCTCTCTCTCTCTCTCTCTTTCTCTCTGTATATATATATATATATATATATATATATATATATATATATATATATATATATATATATATATATATATCTTTCCTTATCTATCTTTTTTGATAATTGACATAGAGTTAAATCTACTTATGCATGGCAGTTGATCATTGTATAGTCAGTTTCAAATATTGAAAAATAGGAGAAGAATTTACTGATGCGTAAAAATTTGACCTTATGTGGTTGAAAATAAACACGAAGCCTATATTCCCATTAGCCAAATATTAAACACGAGTAGAATCATTTGGCACATATTCCCTTAAGCTCCCACATATTTCCATAAGCTCCCACATATTCCCATAAGCTCCTACATATTCCCATAAGCTCCTTATATTCCCATAAGCTCCTACATATTCACATAAGCTCGTACATATTCCCATAAGCTTCTACATATCTCATAAGCTCCCACATATTCCAATAAGCTCCTACATTTTCCCATAAGCTCCAACATATTCCCATAAGCGCCCAGATATTCACATAAGCTCCCTGATATTCCCATAAGCTCCTACATATTCCCTTAAGCTCCTAATATTCCCATAAGCTCCTACATATTCCCATAAGCACCCAGATATTCACATAAGCTCCCTGATATTCCCATAAGCTCCTACATATTCCCATAAGCTCCTACATATTCCCATAAGCTCCCAAACATTCCCATAAACTCCTTATATTCCTATAAGCTCCTACATATTCACATAAGCTCCTACATATTCACATAAGCTCCTACATATTCACATAAGCTTCTACATATTCACATAAGCTCCTACATATTCACATAAGCTCCCACATATTCACATAAGCTCCCACATATTCACATAAGCTCCTACATATTCACATAAGCTCCCACATATTCACATAAGCTCCCACATATTCACATAAGCTCCCACATATTCACATAAGTTCCCACATATTCACATAAGTTCCTACATATTCACATAAGCTCCTACATATTCACATAAGCTCCTACATATTCACATAAGCTCCTACATATTCTCTCTCTCTCTTTCTCTCTCTCTCTCTCACTCTCTCTCTCTCTCTCTCTCTCTCTCTCTCTCTCTCTCTATATATATATATATATATATATATATATATATATATATCAGAGATGAGCGGATAGCGGGCGCAGATCCGCAGACTTTTCCGAATCCGCGGACTGACAGCGGACGCTTCGTATGGTTAAGTTGCGGACGCGCGGACTGACTGCGGACCAATGTTGTAAAATTCTGCGGACGCGGATCATTGATAGAAATCCGCGGACGGACGCTAAATTTCAAGATCCGCACACCTCTGATATACATATATATATATATATATATATATATATATATATTGTTGTCTATATATATGTATGTATATATATATATATATTTACGTCTATATATTGTTGTCTATATATATATATTGTAATGACAACAAAATATGACAAAACAATTACCTCGTTATTTCTAATTTTAAAAGTCGCATTTTCTTCAAAGTTACCTTCGACATTATTGACAGCATCTTCATAGTGATGTAGATAATCAAACTCAATTAACACATTTAACTCACTCAACTCATTCAATTCATTTAACTCACTCAACCCATTTAACTCACTCAACTCAATCAACTCATTTAAAACACTCAGCTCATTTAATTAATTTAATTAATTTAATTAATTTAATTAATTTAATTAATTTAATTAATTTAATTAATTTAATTAATTTAATTCATTC
This sequence comes from Bulinus truncatus, assembly GCA_021962125.1. NCBI lineage: Eukaryota > Metazoa > Mollusca > Gastropoda > Planorbidae > Bulinus > Bulinus truncatus. The sequence goes on along the minus strand of JAGDYQ010000001.1, from coordinate 30,967,124 downwards.
AACTCACTCAACTCATTTGACTCATTACACCCATTTAACTCACTCATCTCTTTTAACTCATTCAACTCACTCAAGTCGTTTAACTCATTTAATTCATCTAACTCAACTTACGTTAACATCAGCGCAACATACTTGCCCACACAAATCTATTTCAAAAAGTTTTAAGTTTTCTTAAATGTGTAAAACAAGAGATTTCTATAAGTTCATTTTCAAAAAATGTTCACTTCGGAGTGTAGCAATAACACATCGAGGTTTTTTTTCCTATATACCACAAATGGGACGGTTTTTATAGTGCCCTCCTTTCGTCCCCACCATAGCCGATAGTGCAATGGCCATGGAGACACCACGGGAGATATATCATGAACTTGAGCCAATACCTGAACATTTCCTTGGCTAATGCATCTCGGCACAAAATTCATCTGAGTCAGTGTCTCATTGAATGTTGTTTGTTCATATAAATATATACATTTCATAACTTTCATTTACTTAATTTTGTATAAATAGATATCGTGCCTCGATTCTAACTGAAATACATCTTTCATTGGTCTAATGCTCGGCCACCCTTCTTTTTATAACGCTAGTTTTTAATAGAATTTTAAGAAGTCTTACATGAAGTACAAAATGTGGCATCTAAATATGGTGGAGGACGTTTATTTATTTTAATATTTTTGAAAAATCATAGAAGTGAAACAAATTTTTAAAAGAAACAAATAAATGAAAGGTCTATTTATATCACATCTCTAGTAAGATGTTGTTTTTTTTTCTCTCTCCTTATTTAAGAAAAAAAAATATATATTTATATTTTAAAAAATGGAAGAATTGAGAAACCATGATAGGCTTATGGCCAAGGGAGACAAGCAAATTCATTAATAATTCCCTCACTTGTCCAGCAAAGGGAGCGTAATCTGATGAAATGGGGGGGGGGGTGGGAGAGGCCATTATATCGATTGGATGCGGGGAGGTATGGACGCAAATGAGAGAGATATAGGGAGGTCGTGTCCATGACATTGTTAAGAGGTCAAAGTTGAATGTCCGGCGTCAGTTGGTTAGGTAAGCCATGGAAGTTGACACACATTTTTTTTTTTTAATATTTACGATAATAATGATAATGATTCAAGGGAGAGATTAAAAAGAAAAAAAAGGAGCAGAGAAGGGAAAAAAGAAAGAGTTATTCTTTTAAAATGAGATTCGTGGAAAAATGATGAAACCTCCAGCAGACGCCAGACAGACGATGCTGTTGGCCAGGGGTTTAGCCCTCCCCATTAAAAGCCTTGATGTAAAAAAAAAAATTTACAAGAACGAACAAAAAAAAAAACAAACCCATGTCGGGCTAAGTATGCGATCGTCTATTTTGTGACACGATTCCGTGACGATACTGTGACGATTGTTGTTTAAAAGTATGGCCTGCATTGGCCTACATTCTATACCAGCGCTTCTCAACTTATTTTTTTTTGTTCGCGACTGTACCGCCAAAAAAAAAGGGTGTTGGGAAAGTACCCCAATCACATGTAAGTTCGAGAATAAATGTAGTTATTTTCACACTGGAGCGTGCTTAATTTTCTAATACGATTTTAGGTCCACCAAAATGTCGCTGCGTAACACATTCCCCCCATTCCCCCTTTGGGTAACTTGTTGAGACCCGAGGTTTTTGACCATTACACCGCACAGCAAAATTAAAAATCTTGTTATAAACAACGTATTACTACAAAAAAAAATAATCATCCACCAGGGAATTGCAAAAGGGGGCGACGGGTGGACGTGCGGTGTCGAGCGCTCGACTGTCGACCGGAGGGTCCCGGGTTTGAGCGAGAAACTTGGGATTCTTACAGGTCCTGGTGTTTGTCCCCAAATCCACCCAGCTTTAAATGGGTACCTGACTTTGAGTTGGGGGAGTAAAGGCGGCTGGGCGTTGTGCTGACCACACAATCCCTTCATATGCCGAGTTTATAGAAACAGATGAATTCTACGTTAGGGTTAAGGGAACTTTACTTTTTTTTTAGAGAATGCAAAAGTGATTAAATATAATGTTTTCTTTTACTTTAACAAACGCTTCACCTGGTCATGCATATTATAAGCCTACATCCGATGCCAGAGATGGATTACAGTTGGTTGAGGGTTTACGGCGCTGAAAAAAGTTTTTGGACCTTTTAGAAGAGAGACTAAGAAATATATACGTGCAGACAATAATGTTTTAACGGGCGGCCCATCAGAAATACGGCTCGAATGCGCACGCCTTTAGCACCTTATTGGTGGGGCCCGTAATTAATTACGTAATTGATCCGCCTCTGTTTTTATTTTCCTTTCAAAACTGTTTCTTGATTAGTTACAACTTTACATGTAAAATGCAATAAGGTGCAATCAACAATTTAACCTACTTGAATTGAAAACGACCTGATTTCTCCTATTTCTGTTGTTATCTCCTCTCGCTTGACCTCAAATGTTAAGCACGTGATGAGCTTTCGATATTTATACAGAAATAAAAGAAACACTTTACCGGACACTGTATTCGGAACTTTTCAAATTCCACACCAAATGAATGTCTGTTTTTAAATATCTTGGGCGTTATGCTAGCCACACATCTCCCCCCCACCCTCCCCCTTTCGACGGCCCTTTACGGATAAGGGAACTAAATTTCTATTTTTTTTTTTGTTTTGAACTAAAATATCTATGCAGGGTGTAGACTGTAGACCATCGGTGGGCTAAACTTTTTGAGTCGCAGGCCACGTAAGTTAAATCCAGTGGGCCGGACCAAGAGTTGACGGATGGAGTGTTGACATGAACTGATAATGTAAATTATATGTAAACGCCATAACGTACAAGGCTAGGTGCTGTGCTACACCCTGAAACGCGTGGCGGGCCGAGGACCGGACTAAGCAGTCCAGATTTGGCCCAAGGGCGTAGTTTTTTTCCATGCCTGTTGTACACCTAATTATGCATTTTATTCTTTTTAAGGATATGAACTATTTTACCTTGCTTCTTTTTATTTCGTTTTTTTTTCGTTTTTTATTTTGTTTGTTACTTTATTCTATTATTTTAATAGGATCATTAAATTTTATGAAAGAAAAAAAAAGCAAACCACTAAATAAATCAATGATAACATCTTATTTTTAGCCTATTGGTCAACAGACCGACCATACTTTCACCTAGATGTACTCGCTCCCACCCAGGGGTTACTCAGTGCCCGCAGAAAAAGGAGCGACTCCACCAGTTTCAGGATCTCAATTAGAGATGAAAGCATTCTCATAAAGACGCAGTTGTTGTGACGATATTTCAATTAAGTGTTTTACAAATAACAGACAGGTGTAATAATTTGATTAATTAACAACCATGTAAAGCAAACTCTTGTTTCTAGCTTCAAGGCAATGTAAGTTGATGTCATGATTTTAATAGACTGTAAGATGTCGTCTGTTCGTCAGACGTTGCGGAAGTTGTTTTTTTTCTTAAAGATTTATTTCTACAATGTGTCACGATATGCTATGCGTAAATTCATTCATCCTAATGGTCAAAGGTAACTGCCATCGATTGGATTCGAACCTGTATGTCAGCTTCCACGACCCAACACCCGACAACCACCAGTTCTTCTCCTTTTCTTCAGAGTTGATAAAGGAATGGGGCAGGCCCGTAGCCAGGTCAAATTAAGCAGGGGGGCACCAATACCCAGCAAGGGGGCACCTTTACTTTTTCTTTATTTTTTAGAAATCCCCGTTTTGTCTGTCTGTCTGTCTGTCCGTCATCACCCTAGATCACAACAACCATAAGTCCTAGACCCATGATGTATATATTATTTAGTAGATCTTGGCCTGTCATGTGTGCAGCAAAAGTTCATTTCGCGATCTGACCTCTGAGGGCCGTAATAGGGGGCTTATAAAGTACCGTTTTTACTATATAAGCTATATTAACAAAGCAGCGCCCTATATCTCAGCAACCATAAGTCCTAGACCCATGATGTATATATCATTTTGTAGGTCTTGGCCTGCCAAGTGTACATCAAAAGTCCATTTCGCGATAGGACCTCTCAGGGCCAAAATATAAGAGTTTCTTATATACCGTTTTTGCTTATATTTTAAATATAAATAATAAAAGCTTATCAAAGGGGCGTAATCATTATTTATCTTTGTAATAGTTATTCAACATGATTACTTCCCTCTCTAAATTTATCCAAATTCATTCGCGAGGAGCAATATTTATGGCTGTAACCCGGAAAAAAAATACGGATTCCGTCCGGTGTAACCGTAGCCACTGTGTGTACACGAAAATGCTCTAAAATGTCCTTTGCCCGAAACGGAAAAGACTTAAATTGCTTGTTCCTCTTTTTCTTCTTTTTTAAGCGGGGGGGGGGGGGGCACTCCGCACCTAGTGGGGGACACGGAATGGGGCACTAAAGCACACTCGCGCACACAAACACACACACACATCCTACAGTACTTACTGGATAGTATTGGTTACTATAAAATGATATCTTTATTTCACCTATTCAGGGCTCCATACGGCAAATCTTTTAGTTAATTATTATTTCAGTACTACTAACAAGTGGTATGAAACAATGATATAGAATCGACAAACATGATGCATATTACAAGTAAAGAGAACGACAAGAAAACTTAATTCCTGACTGAAATGACGTAATTGAAATCTGTGTAGCAGCGGATACACTAACTATGGAACTATGGTTACAGCATTTCCAAGGTTAGATCACTCTCAGTGTATAAACCTTTTTCCGACACAGCAAGAGAGGTTGAGGAAACCGTGGAACATGTGCTATAAGTGAGTGCCGGACTCTCGGACCTTAGGGTGGACCAGTCGGTAGCTTGCTGGCGATTGGTCTTTTTGGGAGTCCTTTGATGTTGAGGGACACAGCAAATTTGATTTCACGGGCTCTAAGAGACCAAGAGAGAGAGAGAGAAAGAGAGAGAGAGAGAGAGAGAGAGAGAGAGAAAGAAAGAAAGAGAGAGAGAGAGAGAGAGAGAGAGATGATATATACTTAGCTAATTGCGCATGACATTTCTTACACATAATCTTTTAAGGTCAAAGCAAAAAAATGTGTCAAACAGCTAATTAGAGAATGTCTGAATATCTTTTTTCTGGGTCTGGGAATCGAACCAAAGTTTCTCGCTAGGTTGACGGTAGACCTCCCCACATATCCACAAACCTCAAGTCTGTGTATCAGACTTACAGTCAGAGGCAGCCGTCGAGTTGATAACATCTCCAAAATTATTTAAATAGCTCCGGTGACCTTGACCTACGCCCGAACCACGACCTCAGTTCGGGGGGAGAGAATTGTGGTGGTGGGGGGGGGGGAGGTTCCACCGAGATCTGTATTTATTTACTCTTTCCGTACTCACTGTTTGGGCGCACGAGCGTGAGTCGGCAGAGAATGCGCGCGTGTGGAAAATAACATTTTTTGTGTGCTATTTCTTGTGTTGGATGTATCAAGCTCTATCCAATCCAAGTCGATATTTCCAAAATCGCGTTACTTTTTCGCTAATTCGCTAATTTTTAACGCCTTGCGCTACAAGACAAAGTGTTTTAAAAGTTGCGTGCGCAAAATTATAGTTTCTTTATGTGTGCGCACTACTCTGTGATTAAAGGTTAAAGAGGTGAAGGATGAAAAGACGCGGTTTTACGTGGACTAATTATAATATCCCCTGAGCGAGTGCAGACGAAGTTGATTCGTCAGAGCTGATTAGAGAAGTTGACGCAGTTGATATCAGCAGACGACACGACTGTACTGGCCGACACCGTCATCCCCCCTCCCACCTCCCCATTCGTCCACCCATAATGTAATTTGATAATAACAAAAACAACAACAAAACTTAATTATGTTATTGAGCTGCATGACGTAGGTATACGCAAGAAAACGTTAACATAATAGAAAGAAGTCTGGTATTTTTAATGCATGGGGTGCGGCGTAGGAGGAAGCGGCCCCCTGGCGGAGGGGGGGGCGGGGAGTACACATTTGAAAATATTATAACGAACTTATCTAAACTAGTTCCAAGCCTTTTTCGAAAAAAATTAATAATACTGATAATATCTATATCATCAGTAACAATATCTATAACAACAGTAACAATATCTATAACAACAGTAACAATATCTGTTTATATCTATAACAACAGTAACAATATCTATAACAACAGTAACAACATTTGTTTATATCTATAACAACAGTAACAATATCTATAACAACAGTAACAACATCTATAACATGAGTAACAATATCTATAACAACAGTAACAACATCTGTTTATATCCATAACAACAGTAACAATATCTATAACAACAGTAACAACATCTGTTTATATCTATAACAACAGTAACAATATCTATAACAACAGTAACAACATCTGTTTATATCTATAACAACAGTAACAATATCTAAAACAACAGTAACAATATCTATAACAACAGTAACAATATCTATAACAACAGTAACAACATCTGTTTATATCTATAACAACAGTAACAATATCTAAAACAACAGTAACAATATCTATAACAACAGTAACAATATCTATAACAACAGTAACAACATCTGTTTATATCTATAACAACAGTAACAATATCTATAACAACAGTAACAATATCTGTTTATATCTATAACAACAGTAACAATATATATAACAACAGTAACAACATCTATAACATGAGTAACAATATCTATAATAACAGTAACAATTTCATTATAACAATAGCACCACCAAGGTTTTTTTTATCATATAGAAGTGACCATTGTCCATCTGCAGCTGGCGGTCACGCTATGACCAAGCAGAAGTTAAATCGAGGCAGCCGGGAGAAAGCGTTGAAATTTTTTTTTTTACCTTTACATTTTCCCTGTCCATTAAAAGAAAAAATTAACGGGAAACCCCCTACTGACCATCAATGTTTATTGAACAAGTGGACATCCCACCAAGTCACCTGATGGACTCCTCGGACACGAAAGCAAACATTGTTAGAGGGTTTTGTGTGTGTGTGTGTGTTGGGCGGTGGGGTCAGCAACCCAAGGTCATGGGCACTCAAAGGCCAGAGAGTGTGACCCCTTCAGGTCAAGTGCTGGTGCTATTATTTCTCTATTGAGTGGACCACGTATTAACAGACAGTCTCCTGGTAAAATATTGACGTTTTAATAGACAGACCATCAGCTGCCCCATTCCTCCCTCTCTCCCCCCCACCCACCCACCCCACGTTACCCTGTGCCTTGTTCAAATATTAACCCACCTCACAAAATTAAAAAAAAAAAAAGAAAATATTTTTTTTTTTACACTGCCATCCATATTTTCTTTATATTGGCAGTTTCAGTCTGTCGTGAGTCCAACCGAATTAGTATTTTTTTAGACAGACTGCAGTATGCCGATTTGGCCTTATTTTGAACTCAACAGAAATAACTTGATCTCTGGTCACTTAATACATACACACACAGAACGGCAGATGTACTCTCAAAGCCAGATTTAAAAAAAAAAAACAAATTTGTAAACAGTTGGCATGGCGACAAAGAACTACATACCTACAATTTGTTTAGGCAAATATTTAAAAATACAATCATTACTGGAAAAAAAGGTTATTTGCTATAACAATGAAGGAATGTGGCAAATTTTTAAGAATCCCCTTGCTGGTTTTTTATCTCAATATATGTGTGTGTTTGTTGAATAAATATATTTATCAAATATTAGCGCGAAATGAATAAAAAACAGAGAGAGAGAGAGAGAGAAAGAGTGAAAGAAAGAGAGAGAGAGAGAGAGAGAGAGAGAGAGAGAGAGAGAGGGAGAGAGAGAGAGAGAGAGAGAGAGAGAGAGACAGACAGACTAGTCAAAGACGAACGTTGTATAAATCGCATTGGCTAAGATAAGGTTGTCTGGCATCCCTAAAGGGCAGGTCACATCTTAGACCCCCTCCCCTCCCCTAACCGAATTCACATGTGGGGCTGGAAGGGGCTTTATAATAGCGGTTCTGAACCTTTTTTTTTTCTCACGACTGTGACCCCGAAGAGTGCGAAAATGTGTCCGCGGATACCCCTCAAACATAAAAAGTTCGCGAATAAAATTACTTTTTTTTTAAATAAAGAAATGTGCTGACCTTTCTGATGCGATAATCGGTCACGTGGTTTTGGGGATAAGTCACGCAGCCAACTGGAGACCTTCTTCAAACTCATTGATTTTTTTTTTGATGAAAATTATATGTTGTTGCGTGCCCCTTCATAACCTTTCTCACTACCCCTTGGGGTACTCGTAACACCGGTTGAGGACCGCAGCTTTAGAAATCAAGAACAAAAAAAAAGAAGACGTCATTATTTTTCTTAGAAAAAAAGACAGATATTTGTCAAATTTATTAATCGGGAATGTCGTGTTATATTTTTACAAATTTTTCTTCTATCATCTGTTATGTGTCAAGGGCCGGATGAAGCTGTAAGTAACGACACTCTGTGACCCCCAGAGGACATGTGACTGATGAGCGACAACGTGACGCTGTCTGTCACCCACTGCCGCCCACTACATGTCAGAGATGAACGTTTTCTGTTGACCAATCGGTGATGAAAGGAGATGAGTGAACCTAGGGCCTCGCTCTAGACGTGTTTATCTATCTATCTATCTATCTATCTATCTATCTATCTATCTATCTATCTATCTATCTATCTATCTATCTATCTATCTATCTATCTATCTATCTATCTATCTATCTATCTTTCTAACTATCTATCTTCTATCTATCTATCTATCTATCTATCTATCTATCTATCTATCTATCTATCTATCTATCTATCTATCTATCTATCTATCTATCTATCTATCTATCTATCTATCTATCTATCTATCTATCTATCTTTCTAACTATCTATCTTCTATCTATCTATCTATCTATCTATCTATCTATCTATCTATCTATCTATCTATCTATCTATCTATCTATCTATCTATCTATCTATCTATCTATCTATCTATCTTCTATCTATCTATCTATCTATCTATCTATCTATCTATCTATCTATCTATCTATCTATCTATCTATCTTCTATCTATCTATCTATCTATCTATCTGTCTGTCTATCTATCTATCTATCTATCTATCTATCTATCTATCTATCTATCTATCTATCTATCTATCTATCTATCTATCTATCTATCTATCTATCTATCTATCTATCTATCTATCTATCTATCTATCTATCTATCTATCTATCTGTCTATCTATCTGTCTATCTATCTGTCTATCTATCTGTCTATCTATCTATCTGTCTATCTATCTATCTATCTATCTATCTATCTGTCTGTCTATCTATCTATCTATCTATCTATCTATCTATCTATCTATCTATCTATCTATCTATCTATCTAATCTATATCTATCTATCTATCTAATCTATATCTATCTATCTATCCATCCATCCATCCATCCGTCCGTCCGTCCGTCCGTCCGTCCGTCCGTCTGTCTGTCTGTCTGTCTGTCTGTCTATCTATCTATCTATCTATCTATCTATCTATCTATCTATCTATCTATCTATCTTGTCACTCGTAATCCATCTAATTATCTATTGGTCTCTCTGCCTACATGCATGCTTCCCTGTTTGTCTAATTTTTTTTATCTCTCTGCCTATCTCTATGTCAATCCACATAGTTTATCCGTTGTGTTTTTTTTTGTGTAAATAAATGTGTGTATCGATATGTCTGCCTATAATATATGTCTATCCACAATTCCTTCTTCGTGAGTCTATATGCCAGTATCTCAACTCCTCTATTTCTATTCAAGGTTAGCAACATAATTTCATTGCCGATCATATATTTTTATTCCTACACTTAGTCTTCTGACGAATACGCTATGCGGCTATTTCATTAAACTCCGGACTGACCCTGTTAGTTGTGTTTTCGAGCCTTCACAGAGTCTCCGTGTTCTCTCCCTAACGGTCAACCCCCCCCTCCCCACCCTTTCCCCTGCTTACCCCCCCCCCCCCCATACACCAGTACATGGCTTACGATTAAATCAATTTTTCTTGAAAATGCAAAAATAATATTAAAAAAAAAACATATTTAAAAAAATCCACGTATTCTATATAACAGGACATAAACTGTTATATTCCTGTGACTCCACCCCCCCTCCCCACCCACCACAGCCTCTCCCTTTCCCAAGAAAGTCATTAAAACGAGAATTCAATATGTCTGCACCACGATGACCCCACCCAGCCCCTCACCTCCCCTCCCCAGTGTGGGTGGTGCCCGGATGTCAACAGGGCGAGAATGTCCGTGAAGACCCCCCCCCCCCCCAAGGAGCGTGAGTACAAATGGTGTGAGCTCATGCATCACGTACTGAGAGATTAGAGCATTACACAAACAAACACATCAAAATATCTTTAAAACAACAACAACAACCACAAAAAAAAAACCCCGCTAAGTTTGTGTGTGTGTGTGATGTGTGTGTGTGTGTGTGTGTGTGTGTGTGTGAATGTGTGTGCGTGTGTGTGTGTCTGCGTTTTTTTTTTCTTTCCGGTTTTCCTGATCTTCGTTGAATGGCGGCGTCAAAGGTCACACTGCACTTTGTGAGCAGAGGTTCTTAAACAAGGATTGTGTGTTTATCTGTCTGTGTTAGTGGGAAGGAGCCTTTTTTTTTTAGAATGATATCTTCGAAATGTTTTAGTTCATTGTGTGTGTGTCGTTATATGTGTGTGTGTGAGAATGTGACAGAAAGACTGTTTGATCATAAAATGAAAAAAAAAAAAAACAAAAATAAATAAATAAATACAACAGCTGCAATGAAAGAAATGAGTGCTTCCTTGTTTCAAAATGTAAATGGTATGAACGAAGAGAAGATAGATAGATAGATAGATTAGATAGATTAGATAGATTAGATAGATTAGATAGATTAGATAGATTAGATAGATTAGGTAGATTAGATAGATTAGATAGATTAGATAGATTAGATAGATAGATAGATAGATAGATTAGATAGATTAGATAGATAGATTAGATAGATAGATTAGATAGATAGATAGATAGATAGATAGATAGATAGATAGATAGATAGATAGATAGATAGGTAGATAGATAAATGGATAGATAGATAGATAGATAGATAGATAGATAGATAGATAGATAGATAGATAGATAGATAGATATAGATAGATAGATAGATAGATAGATAGATAGATAGATAGATAGATAGATAGATAGATAGATAGATAGAATTGGCAAAGGGCAAGCATAGAGCCCCTATATAAGAAGACAGGCTCAGTAATACACCAACATTACCATATATATATATATATATATATATATATATAAAATGTATATGTAAGTATATGTATGTATATGTATGTATATGTATGGATATTATGTAGTACCTAGTCTCTTTTTGTATATAAAGGTTGAAGATTTCCGATCTGCCCCCCCCCCCCCGGGTGCGCCTCATTAGACCCTTTCTCACCTCAAAGTAGGGAAAGACGAAATAAAGCTTTGTGTGTGTTTGAGAGAGAATATATAGACCTATATACATACATAGATAAATATATAAATGTATATATATATATATATATATATATATATAGTTATATATATATATATATATATATATAAATATGTGTGTGTGTCTGTGTGTGTGTGTGTAAAAAGTAAACAATAACAACAATGGAAAGACTTGACACACGTGTTTATTTATTTTTTTTTGGGGGTTTAAGCGCAATTTTTTTTTAAATAGAATTATTTTTTCTAAAGCTCATTTTCTGATTTGCTGCCGTCACCTGGTCAAAGACGGCTGCTATTTCAGGTCAATCTGTTCATAAGATTGTGTGTCGTTGGTGTCTGCCACTTTGGCTAGGGTCACACTGATACGATTCCTCCATTCGGGCATTTCTCAGCCGCTCCTCCATTGTGTCATTCTCATGACGTCATGCGATGTATATGTTATTTTCATTGATAAACAAGCCCACAAACCTCCCCCCCCCCACACACACACAAAACACATTCGTGGTAATTCATTATTTTGTACCAACCATTTGAACCAACAATCCCAAATTAAAATCCTATCGTAATGTTTATTCATTCACCGAAACACACACACTTCATTTTTTTTTAATCTTTTGAATTCATCTGTAAGTTATAAGATATTTTTAGCGTATCAGATGTCAGTCTAAGGTCACTGTGATCTGCCAGGTAGTCTTGGGTGGAAAGTGGAGTGTGGTGTGTGAGCAGTGCCGAACCTAAGAATTTGGGGGGGGTGTGCTGGGGACGCCTGGCCTTTTTTGGGGGCCCCTGCATTTTGACATTCGATATCATGACATGAGATAATGTACTTAATATTTAATGCAAAACATATTTTGGGGGGGGGGGGGGCCGGGGGACTTTTCAAATAGGACCCCCCTCTCCCCCCCCCCATCCTATCTTGCTAACAGTCACTTAAAAGTAAAGTACCCTTCTTAGCCCTAACGGGCCATCGGCGCAGATGAAGTGTAGAATTCAACTGCTTCTATAACCTCGGCATATGAAGGGATTGTGTAGTTAGCACAACGCCCAGCCGCCTTTACTTCCCCAACTTAAGTCAGGTACCCATTTAAAGCTGGGTGGACTTGTGGGACGACTTTGCACCAAATTTCACCTGGAAAAATTCCATGGCCCTCACCGAGGATTGAACCCAGGACTCTCAGGTTGACAGTCGAGTATCTACACCACTCGGCCATCCGTCCCACTAGCAATCACTTAACCAAGTCATATATACAGGTTTGACTTCATACTACAGCATAAACCGATGACGTAACAGAGTACCATTTCATGACAGATACAGCATAAACCGATGACGTAATAGAGTACCATTTCATGACAGATGCATCATGAGCCGATGACGTAATAGAGCACCATTTCATGACAAATACAGCAAGACAATGTCAAGACAAAAGTATTAGCAAGGCTACCGTCACGTGACCTCTGAAATCTGTCAAAGAGAAGATTTATTTTGTCTCTTCTTCCAAAATTGGAATCAAAAAGAAAAAAAAAAAACAACTCAAAACAACGCCCTGAAGATATGTGGGGGGTGGGGGTGGGGTGGGGGCTTCTTCCTCTTTGACCTAGCCCAGCCATTTCATTCCCTTCCCTTCGGGAAATGAGATTCATAATTGTTCGCGTCTCAGGCAGGGGCATGGACTAATTTAAACCCAAGATTAAGAGGAAACATTGGACGCAGCGTAAGGGGGTAACAGGAGGGTCTAGTGGGTGATGGGTGGGGGAGAAAGGTCAGTGAGTTAATTTCCCCCCCCCCCATTATCCACAACAGACAGCTAAAGATTTCAGTTTTAGCTCAGCTTAGCTTGACAAAAAAAAATTAAATAAAAATATAAATCAAGTTGAAAGAGTTCATATCGTGTTGTGCTCTCCTCACATAGACACAAGGTTGGTGCTGAAAGGAAGGTCACTTTGAACGATATACCAGCGAGTGCAGAGATGGGGTTTAAGGTCGGGAGAAATGCAAGGGTTATTCAGTGCCGAACCTAGGCATTTGGGGGGGCCCGAAGGGCTTTGGCCTCTTTGGGGCCCCTGCATTTTGACATTCGACACCATGACATGAGATAATGTACTTAATATTTAATGTAAAAAAAATGTTTGGGTCCCCCTCAAGCTGGGGCCCGGGGGGACTTTCGAATTTGGACCTCCCCTCCCCCTCCCCCTATCCCAGGTACGACTCTGGGGTTATTATACATTTATCTCCCTTGTTCCCCCCCCCTTTCCTCATTGTCACCGTGATAAACAAATCTCATGGTAACAACACTGGTCTTTGAAGGTAATGGAAATCGGTCATTTCTAGTCATTAGCACGACAATCTATAAACAAGAGATCGAAACAGACGCGGATTTATGGACGGACACACCGGACACGCGCCCAAATGGCACTCAAAATATTTAGGGGTCTAACAGAGCCCCCGTTTTAAACTCTTAGATGTCTCTCTTTTTCTGAAAAGGGCCCAACATTTTCTAATGCTGCCCAGAGCCTCAAGTGACCTAAGTCCACCATTGGGTCGAGATCCCTTTCTTTTTATCTCAAATTAAACCAACTCAGCTTGATTAAAAAAAAAAAAAGATACAAATATTTCCTTTGTTGTTTCGCTGTCAAAAATATTAATTGGCGTGAGGGGTGGGGGGAGGATCGCCCCTAAACTTTGCACTACATATATTTAAAAACAATAACAACAACAATAGAAACAACATCATATTAGTTGTTGATTTTTTTTATGTTGACCTATGACTATCTCAGGTGTAACAATATAAATTACAACACGACTGCTATAAAAGTACAATACTTAAACTACACACACACACACACACACACACACACACATATACACACATACTTGAAGTCGAGCTTTGTACAAGGGCCCATTGTCTTCATTGTCACTGGGCCCCGGATTTTCTCTCTCGGCGATCCTGCCAATATTCACCCCCCACCCACCCACACACACACACACCTACAACCACATGGGGTATCCGACTTACCGTCTTGTCCTACATGTTTACCTCCTTCTTTTATTCCTTCTTGGTATCCATTCCTTCTTTTATGTCTCTCTCTCTCTCACACACACACCCACCCACACACACACACACACACTGCACTCATCTCGTAGGTTCATTTTTTCTTTCTACAGCCCCACCCCCCACTCTCAACCCCCCCCCCTTCCCCCACGTCCCCCATTCCACGAACCTTTAACTTTTTCAACTAAAGAGAAAACATAAACATGCACCTACCTATTAACTATGACCTGAATTAGCCTCTCACGCCAACCTCACCTTCCCAGTTCCTCGACAGCGGGGGGGGGGGGGGGGGGAAGAGAGAGAGAGAGAGAGAGAGGAAGAGAGAGGGGTTCAGTTCAGTTCACTCGTGACCTGCCAAGCCCACCGTATGTTTCCGGTACGGCCGGAACAAAGGTCCTTGTCGACTCCTTGTCTCAGTATGCACCTTCATCTACTGACTCCCGTGGGGGAGAGAGAGGGGGGGGGGGTCAGATTGTCAACACAACGGTCAGCGCGCTGATTTCTGTGTAAAAGGGGGAGAGGGCGGCTTGGACCAAAGATAGTCACGGGCGTACGTCAACAGAACCCGGGGTGCGTACCGTACCTTACTATATTTATAAATAAACATCGCTTCATTGGATCGGTTCAATTCAATTTTTGGTCCAACGATAACACGTTACCCGTTCATAGGGGCGTACTTCATAGGGTCTAAAGAAAATAGCTTCACCCCTTTCAGGGGCGCATGTCACAGGATGTTCTTTGATAGATTTTGACCGCCACTGTAGTTTCTGAACAAAATATCACAACAGATATAATAACAATGTTTTCTAACAGGGTAAAACTATACACTGATAGATAGGGAATCTACTGATAGATAGGGTAATATACTGATAGATAGATAGATAGATAGATATATAGATAGGGAATCTACTGATAGATAGGGTAATATACTGATAGATAGGGTAATATACTGATAGATAGATAGATAGATAGATAGATAGATAGATAGATAGATAGATAGATAGATAGATAGATAGATAGATAGATAGATAGATAGATAGATAGATAGATAGATAGATAGATAGATAGATAGATAGATAGATAGATAGATAGAGGAATCTACTGATACACAGTGATGGGCAGTAACTAAAAATTAATAGTCACACTATTGTTGTAACTACCTTTTTAAAAAGTATCAGTTAACTAACTTTTTTATCAAAAGAGTTTAACTTTTAACTAAAACTTATTTTTTAGTTGAACTTTTTTGAACTAACTTTTTAATTTAAGTGAATTTTAACAAACATATTTTTGAATGAAAATTTTAAAGGTTTAATAAGCAATAAATAGGTAAATTAATGCAAATATCAATATTATTCACATTAATCATTTTGTTTATAATGTTAACATTTTCAATATCCGCCCCGTATTTATATATCTTTGTTACAAAGGGGATAGATGGAGAAATAAAAGGATGTATCAAATGACGATTTCTTTTAGAAATATCTCATATTTTAAATAAACAAAAAACAGACCAAATAAAAACTTTTTTTTAAACAGTAAGAAATAAAACAAAACAAAACCAATCAGAAACTGAATTAGGGTTCGACCTGTTTATTGTGCGATTCTACACAATTTAGACCCATACCTGAGCAATAGAATCATTTTTCAGACCAAAATATATGGATAGAACTAGACGTATCATATTTATTTTATTAGTATCCGTTCAGCAAACCTGAGGCCAGACAATGTGCAAAAAAACGAAAATGTTTGACAAAAACACGTACTTGCTGACGTCATCTACTAGGTCAGCTTGACACGACCAATGGGTTTGAACGTGGGGGGGGGGGGGGAAGGAAATTAACAGTAAAAATTAAATGTTTCTTTTTCCTCTGCTCTTTGTTTGGTCAGTTTGTTTGTTTGTTTGTTTGTAAGTCAGACGTTGTTGCAAGCCACTCCTGTCAGCTGCTATTTTTGGTCGTCTGGTGAAGTGAGTTGTTGTTTTTTTTTTTTGGGGGGGGGGGGAGGGGGGGAAGGGGGAGAGAGAGCTGAAGAGCCTTTTTTGAAATGTGGCCAAATTTAGACCCAGACGTCAATCGTTGAAAACACTGAAACATTACGTCATACAATAAGGTAGGTGAAGGTTGTTTGAATGCAATTTGAGCAATCGTCGTCCAAAATAATCAGTCATTATTCCCGCTCCCCCCCCTCCCCCTGAAGTAATTGGTTGTTTACATTTATCACAATGATGAGCAAGAAACTTTTCGGTTTTCCTGACATTTTTGCACAATATGATATATATAAATAATAGCGATTTGGGTTCTGCGTTAAATCGAAAGTTAATAGTTAATATAACAGTATTCCAGTTTAAAATACAATCATGAAAAAAATCGGATCTGCCCGAAACCAAAAAATAACATAGCCTACCTATCAAACCTAAGGGGATATAACTTTATGCAAATGTTTCGCAGGGTACAGCTAGTAAAAAAAAGGGTTTGAAAAACATAACTTATAATTAATTATGTACGTTTGAGAAGAAGTGATTAATTAACAATTTTGTCGAAACAATTCAAATCAAATCGCGACCCAAACAATTGAGATCCACTCTTGGTTCGATAGTTTCAGCCTTTGAATAATGTCCAGTGATTGATATTGAGACGATGGTGACCATTATGGGGGTGGTGGTGGTAGTAATGGTGAACATTATGGTCAGTGCAAAATTTTTACGTATAAACTACACAAGCTATAGCTTAGGGCTCCCAATTTCTTGGGGGGGGGGGGGGGGCGAAAAAAAAAACTGTCCGAGTGATCGATTGTCATGCATACTTTAATATTTAGCACTGACATATATCTGGACTTATAAAGAGCCCCATATCTCAAATAGATTAGGGCCCTATCTAATCTAAATCATGTCCTGATTATGGTGGTGGTAGTAATGATGACCATTATGGTGGTGTTAGTAATGATGACCATTATGGTGGTGGTAGTAATGGTGACCATTATGGTGGTGGTAGTAATGTTGACCATTATGGTGGTGGTAGTAATGTTGACCATTATGGTTGTGGTAGTAATGATGACCATTATGGTATTGGTAGTAATGTTGACCATTATGGTGGTAGTAGTAATGTTGACCATTATGGTGGTGGTAGTAATGATGACCATTATGGTGGTGGTAGTAATGATGACCATTATGGTGGTGGTAGACGTAGTAATGCAAATTAAGACTGCAGTAGTAATGAAGGGTAAGGCTGGTTGTCATTTGCAAACATATATAAAAAGAAAATGTTGGTGAAATTCCCCCCCCTCGTATGAGCAGTGAATAATACGTCCAACACCTCGTGGGCGTTTTTCTCCCGACGGGGGAGGGGAGGGATATAACACCAGAGGCACCCAGCTGGCCAGCTGCTCCATATAACAGACAATAAAGAAATATTTTTTTTTTCATTTTGCATACTTCAACCTGTCCTATGATAAACGTATTTTTGATCCCGTTCCCCCGTCGTTCCTACCGTTGATGCTTAACCCACCATATCACATATCAATAAATACTAAACTTTCAGGTAAAGGCTATACCATAGGATTGACACCTTAGCGACGTTTTATTGTTCCACACCTATAATCCACCATATATTATTTTTCTCTAAGTTTACACCCTCAAAGTAAAAAGCAAAAAAAGTTTTCCTTATCCCCCCCGCCACCCCGTGTCTCTATTTCTCTCTCTCTCTCTCTCTCTCTTTCTCTCCATCCTCTTTCTTACAGATAAACATTTTTTCATAAAAAGGATTAACTCGACGGACATTATCCTTTGCCAATTCTAAGCCAGCGGTGAAAGACAGTTGGGGATGAAATCCGCGCCCCCCGAAGTTCTTTGTTCTGTGGTGGATCATAAATGGGATCTACGTTTATACACGGGAATCAATGAGACATCGTTCAATTTCTTCTGTTATAACAAAACTAATATATAAGTTATATGTGAGTTTGTATATATGCCCGTACTTGTGTAAATATTTGGATGATTGTGTCTCTGCCGTGAGTGTGGAGGCATGGAGGTAACACAATCATACTTTGAATAAAAATTAAGATGTGATTCCCCCGTCCCCCCACCCCACCCCACCCCCCGTTTATAAATTTTAGGTTGTTTTTTTTCCTACTAATTGACAGTTTTTTTCCGACCATGCCTCTTTGTGGTGTCAGCCACACACCCCATA
The DNA here is from genome assembly GCA_021962125.1 of Bulinus truncatus. NCBI lineage: Eukaryota > Metazoa > Mollusca > Gastropoda > Planorbidae > Bulinus > Bulinus truncatus. The sequence continues at coordinate 30,948,446 of JAGDYQ010000001.1, read as the reverse complement.
TACACCCATCTCTTTGACACAAACACCACCATCAGACCAAGTTTCCCCAATCATTTGTTCCAAAGGGTGTCGCCATCACGGACATTGATTGATGAAATTTTCACAGCAAAAACTAAGAAAAAAAAAAAGTAAAAAATCGCAGACTCTCCAAGGATTGAAGATCAACAAAGTGTTCAGTTTCAGCGGGGGGAAATAGAGTTGTGTGTACGATATCCCGACTAATTGGGACAACGTCTGCTAACTTCTAACTCAGATATCGTCTATTTTCTGACCTTTTTACCTTTGACTTTCCTAACCTTTTGATTTGGTTTGCATTTGGAGTGTTAACATTTAACGTAGTTAACATTCGGCATTTTTTTCGACATTCGATTTTTGTTAACGTAATTTTTTTTTTAAACATGTATTTGTGTTAACATTAGGTATTTTTCTAACAAGTGATATCGTTACATTTTTAATTAGTGGTAGAACCAGGAATGTAAAGGGAAGTAATTATTACTACTTCTTTTTTTCTGTTATATTTTTTTGCAACTTTTTTGAAACAGGGGCTTGTTGGGAAGCAAACCAATTTAGATTTGTTTTTTGAGATGGTTTTTTTTCGTCCTATTAAAAACTATAATTAGAATTGTTTCGTATAAATTAGTTTTTTTTTTGTTTTTATTCTATTCACTGCTGTTTTTTTTTCAATTGTTTATTTATTTATTTTTGCTTTTTTTCCTCTCTGTTGCGATTGTTTTTGGTGTAAAAATGGCAGACAGTCTTCCAAGAGTTAATGAAGCGATGACTATTTTCAAAACAGAGACTCGCGTTAAGTTCCATTGTATTTTTTGTTCCCCCGGGGATTTCCGCGTGCACCCTACTGGAAAAGTCACTAATAAGATCACACACTATTGGTCAGTCTGGACACAAAGGACTTTTTGTTGATGAATCGCCGGCGGTCATTCCCCCCCCCAGCTAAATCTAATAACACAGGGATGTTTTCAATACGGGCCCGTCAACTTGTGAGGCGTTCTTTGTTGGGACCCGTCAGGGTTTTAGGGTCAAACTGGACATTTCATGGGCGAGGCCGCGTGTGTGTGGGGGAGGAGGGGAGTGGTGGGGTGAAGTTCTTGCTCCGAGTTCGTATCGTGGCGGTTGTTGCCGGACCTTTTAAACTCAAGAGCCGACATCCGTTAACGATAGATTGATTGTGTGAGGAAGTTGTTTTTTTTTTTTATTTCAAAGGAGCGGGATGGGGGGGGCGAGGGAAGTTGTGCGTCGGAGCTGAAAGAGTTAATTTGATCCATTCACGATATCATCTATGTGAGACGTACCCGGGCAGCTGGTCAGGTTATTGCGACCTATTGTTTAACTTCAAAAAAAAAAAAAAGGTATGGTTTGTCCATCCATGTGCCCCCCTGTTTGTTTACGAACGGTGATCGCCGACCGTGATGTGATTAAATTTCCGCCTCTGATGAGCGAGATTTATTTATTTTTTCTTAATTGTGCCAGGATATGTGACAGGAGCTGTCAATTTGTCTCCCATGGGTCGGGAGGGTGAGGGGTGTGTGTGTGGGGGGGGTGGGCACAGACTAGAGCTCCTCTGATCTACGGTCAGGACTAAAGTTCTGGACTTCGTGATGTCTAAATGTATTGTCCACGGTAATCATGTCTGAGTGTGATGGGGCAGGCATAGCAATCAAAATATAGGCGGGTCCCCACACAGAAAGGGCCATTAATCATGTCTGAGGGTTATGGGGCAGGCATATCAATCAATATATAGGTGGGCCCCCGTCCACACAGAGGGGGCCACCATGTTACGGCTTCAATTCTTTGAATTAATACGACTTGCTTAAATAAAAAAAAACAAGACAATATCATTTATTTCTTAAACCTACAGGTTGTCTCCCATTCTTGATGACGTCATTGAGTGAGGTTTTTGTATATAGCACTTTGAATAGGAGAAATTTTAAATAAAATTTATAAAAAAAAAAACCCACTGGTTTTACTTTTACAGAATAAATATTTAATTTAAAATATATAATTTTTTCATAACAGAAAAAAAAAATTATCCGGATGAAAAGTTTACTTTGGACTGGTCATTACCTCTTTTTTTTATTTTGGTGTGTGGGTGTGTCAAGTCCCTGACAGGCTAAGGATGTGTTTCTCTCATAGAGATCTGGTAGTAACTTACCCCTAGCTTTCGTCCATTGTCTGATCCTTTAACCTTTGACTTTCTGAACTATTTGATTTGGTCTGCATGTGTCCGCTGGAGAATAAAGGAAATAATTATAAATAACTTTGCTTGTTTTTTTTTTGTTTTGTTTTGCAAATTTCTGAAAAATGGGTCTTGAAAAAAACCAACCGACTTATTTTCTTTAGATCTCTACTGACCACTAATGGGGTGTTGTTTTTTTTTTTTGTGTAGTGCCATTCGTTCATCCCCCGCCATAGCCGATAGAGCAATGAATGTCGTAGATACGTTTTGTATTTGTTGAACTTTTCACGTGGTGAGTGTGATCGTGGGAGAATGAGTGGGGTGAACGTTCAAAAGGAGAAAGATAAAGTGATTATGTTGTTGTGGTCAGATGACAGAGAGTGGACTATGATGGCTAACATGGAAGGTGGATGATCGTAGAGTTGCTGGAGAGATGTAGTACTTCGTGGTAGATTAGATCGTAGAGTTGCTGGAGAGATGTAGTACTTCGTGGTAGATTAGATCGTATTGTTGCTGGAGAGATATAGTACTTCGTGGTAGATTAGATCGTAGAGTTGCTGAAGAGATGTAGTACTTCGTGGTAGATTAGATCGTATTGTTGCTGGAGAGATATAGTACTTCGTGGTAGATTAGATCGTATAGTTGCTGAAGAGATATAGTACTTCGTGGTAGATTAGATCGTATTGATGCTGAAGAGATATAGTACTTCGTGGTAGATTAGATCGTATAGTTGCTGAAGAGATATAGTACTTTGTGGTAGATTAGATCGTATTGATGCTGGAGAGATATAGTACTTCGTGGTAGATTAGATCGTATAGTTGCTGAAGAGATATAGTACTTCGTGGTAGATCAGATCGTATAGTTGCTGAAGAGATATAGTACTTTGTGGTAGATTAGATCGTATTGATGCTGGAGAGATATAGTACTTCGTGGTAGATTACATCGTAGAGTTGCTGAAGAGATATAGTACTTTGTGGTAGACAACGCTACGTTATTATTCTTTACTAGCTGTACCCTGCAAAACCATTGCATAGAGTTATATCCCCTTAGGCTTGATCGGTAGGCCAGGTTATTTTGGGTTTCGGCAGATTCGATTTTTTCATGACTGGAATACTGTTGTATTAATTCTTTACTTTCGTTTTAAAGCAGAACCCAAATCGCTTTTATATAAATTATTATTATTTGTGTTGTAAAAAGTATAATAAATGATGACCATGGATCACTCGTTGTCTAATTTATGAGTGAATGGTGGAAAGCAATGATCATGACAATTGAAGGTTATGACGATGACCTTGAGGGGGGGAAGGGCCGCAGCAGGGAGACATGCATAGCTGACAGGACACGAATGTGACTGAATCTTCACATTCAGATTTTGGTTTTAAAATAACTAATGGCCCTACATTATCAATGACGTTTCCCTCATCCCCCAACCCCAAGTTGTAATATTCCTAAACCGCCGGACCCCCACCCCCTCCCCACCTTACAATAACCTCTCAGATCCTCCTTCAGTCAACCTATCTCGGCTTCCAACCGACACTGAAACTCATCATTTTTCACCCTTCTTTGATTACTTCAGAGGCGTAGTGAGGGGGGAAGCATGGGGGGGGGGGAGACACCATGCCCCTGAAACTCTTCATTTTTCTCCCTTCTTTGATTACTTCAGAGGCGTAGTGGGGGATGGGGGGAAGCAAGGGGGGCATCATGCCACAGGCGTTACTCACAAAGAGGTGCCAAAATGGTATAGTTTACATATAACATATTTGGTTTTCGAATGGAAGGGGGGGCGCTAAAAAGAGTATTCTGCCCCGGGCGCGAGTAAAGCTCGCTTCGCCACTGGATAACGACAATCATTGTGTAGATGACAGTTAAATATTTCCATGGTTTTCACGATGAACACAATACCCAAGACGTACTATCTGAAGATTAAAATTTTTTAAAATGAATATTTCTCTATTTATTAGCAGACGTGTGATGAATAAAAAAAAAATAAAATAAAAATAACACGGAAAACACGGAAGCAAGCGAACAAAACAAACAAACAAACAAACAAAACAGACAAACAAGTTACACAAAAAATATGTATTATGGATTACTACAGTTTATTTAGGATTGTGTTTAAGGTTGTGATCAGATGCAGACAAACAATTAGCTGTAGAACTAAAATCTGATCTCGGGGAGTCTCGTATATTTGAATGGTGGTGAATCACGAGATTCTATTGTATGGGTTGCCAGGATGTTAATTTTGTGCACGGGCATGGACTGCAAAACACATAAGTTGGGACTGGATTTTCCCGATATAAGTCAGCAATGTCGTGGTGTAAATAATAGGCCTAAGATTGTAATTCATCTACAGTTTAAATCAATTGAGGGGAAAAAAAACACAAAACGAAATTAACAACATTTAAGTGCAGTGCACATTTCTAAACTATTAATCCCCTCCTACCTTTCCTTTTTTTGTGTCCACTTAAGATTTAAAACTCCAAGGTCACTTGAAGAATATATATATATATATATATATATATATATATATATATATATATATATATATATATATATATATATATATATATCATTGATTGACCGAATTAAACATTGTTATTTTATGTGATCGTTGCAACAATTCAGTTTTGTATTTCGTTAAGAAGAAGTTATTAAAGTCCATGTAAGGATAGGATATCTCTAAATATTTGGATCATATAAACCACTAATTGGTCGATTTATTTTATTTTTTCTTTTGCGATTTGTCCTTTTATTTTTCAGACATCACATCAAGGTTTGATGATGGTCCATGTCGGGCCATCAGCAAACAAGCAGAAACTATTCTAAACCCTTGGGAAAGGAAAATATTTAGGAAAATATATGGTCCAGTAAATGACAACAGCGAGCAGGAGAAAATGAACCAATTCAGAACTAAACAAAGAACCAAATATAACCGCTGAAATCAAAATGAATAGATTGAGGTGGGTAAGGCACATAGAAAGAATGGAAAACAACAGAGGTCCAAAGGCAATATATAAGGCAACCATGGGCGTATTCAAGGGGGGGGGGCAAAAGGCATTTGCCCCCCCCCTACATTTTGGAAAAACTTCCTGAGAGTTTATTTGCCCCCCCCCCCCGTACATTTTGGAAAAACTTCCTGAGAGTTTATTACATTGAAGAACATGTACATATATCAAACATAAAAAAGAATTATATCTGCAAGTATAACTTATTACATTATTGTAATTTTCAAAATAATGGTTTCAGTATCAAACAGTTACTATACAAAGAAAATAGAGTATAAAATTATAAATTACACCGATACAGCAATAATATTGTAATTTTAAACTATTTATTCTGGATTAAACATTGTAAACGTCTTGGTATTTGATCAAATCGATTGATAACATTTTTGAATTTTTTCCCCTTGTTTTGAGATATTCTTTTTCTGTGGACACTCATCATACAAAGACCAGATAAACGATCATCACCAGTTGTTGAGCGTAGCCACTTTTTTACTGGTCTTAGAGTGCTAAATGATCTCTCGATTGTGCATGTTGTTACTGGAAAAGTCAATGCTGTCAAAAAAGCCATTTTAATCATGGGGAAAAAATTGGTTTTATCTAAAACCTCACAGAGTCATTGTTTTTCCTCTTAACTAGTTTTACATTTCCATATATCATACAAGGTTTCAATCTCCTCGATTAAATTGTCAAATGCGTAATATTCAGCGATAGCCCCGGCTTGATCCATAAATGCGACTCTTTCTAGTTTTGTCATCAAAAAGGGATGCAAAACTAAAAGGGAAAATGTTGGTTTATTTTCTACACAAAAACGAGTTTCCAATTAATAGAATCAAGGTAGGGTGTATGTATTTTTGTACTGCCAGTAAATCTAAATGCACTGACTGTAATTTTTGGGTCACAATTCTAGGTTTGATGAATATTTTTGTATAATAACTAAACAAAAAATAAATGTACCCCAACCCTAACCTCTTACAGCACAAAGTAACCGATGTGCAACTTGCTTACTTTTTCCAGATTGTTCTAAATATTCAAGTTGTTTAACAATTTCTGGCACATTTTCAGCGAAATTCCGCAAGCTTTTATATTTATGTGTTCATCTAGTTTCGCATAGCAAAAGAAACATTTGCAATTAGTTTTCTTCGCTGATTAATTTCTCAGAAAAACACTGTAATTGACTTAATTTTTCCTATTGTATTTCGTACAGCATTCACATTATTTAAATCGTTCACGACAAGATTTAGTTTATGTAAACTGCAATGTACAAATGCTGCTTTTGGGTCTTTTTTCGAATTATTGCTTGGACTGCTCCTTCTTTACTTGCCATTGTAGAACATCCGTCTTATCCTTGACCAACAAGCTTTGTCATATCTAATCCCAATTCTAATGAATTTGTAATGATGGTGTTCTTGGACAAATCTAACACCAAGTGACATCTGCTCAATGCCTGAAATTAGGTTGTCTCGTCGGCACGTAAGTATAAAAATTGCAACTGAATTATTTGCTTCACGAACAATGTCTTCACACAAGAGAGAGCCACAATTTCGATCATAGTGTTTTGTGTAGTTGCCGAGATGCACTTAGCACTACAATTCAGAAATTATTTTCTGCTTTTTGTACGCAAGAAAAACGTTGTTTTTTTATAAAATATTTTTTTATAATGTAATTTTTATTTATTTTAACCATCCTTGAAATATTTTTAGGGCATATGACATCATCAATACCATTTATCTAAACCGCCTTCGCGAGAAAACGAAAATATTTTCGAGACAGACACTGGGGAGTCGAATCTAGAATCAAATTCTACTGGAGGACAAAAAATAAATTTTGTGATAAAAATTATCTTATAAAATTTCATCACATTAGTACAGATACATTTTTATGGGGGGAAATATAAGTTATCTAAAATTGACACTTGGTTCTGATTTCTTCGATTCCTCAGTCACGTGTTTTCTTAATCTACAAGTGCAATGCCCAAAAAAAAAATTGGTTTGAGAGTATTTTAAAATGCTGAAAATAGCGCGTGAGCGAATTTGATAACCACCGACAGTAGACATAAGAAATCAAAACAATTGAGAAAAGTTATTAATCGATAATTTTTGCCGCACCTGGAGACAAGCTTGTATGGGGTGGGGTAGGGGGGGGAGGGGAAGCTCTTTTTAAAGTATAGATATTAAACTTTTCGCAAGGAAAATCTTTCACAGGGCCCACAGCAACAACACATGATGAGCCAGCTTGGTATTTTTTTTTTGTTAGCAATCGCAGCGGCGAGGTGCAGAAAGGTCAGACGCTGGACGCTTACAATGGCTGGAACTGAGGTTATTAGGGTTTACCTTGGGCGGGTTTTCTAGGAGAGGACAGGCTCACAGGAATGAAAGACGGATAAATTGAGCATGAATGAAAGAAAACAAGCTGAGACGTTCTTTGTTTTGTTGTTTTTTTTTTTTTTATTTTATTTTTAGGCAGGGTTGTTTTATTTTGGCAGGGTTGTTTTATTTCGGCAGGGTTGTTTTATTTTGGCAGGGTTGTTTTATTTTGGCAGGGTTGTTTTATTTCGGCAGGGTTGTTTTATTTTGGCAGGGTTGTTTTATTTCGGCAGGGTTGTTTTATTTTGGCAGGGTTGTTTTATTTTGGCAGGGTTGTTTTATTTTGGCAGGGTTGTTTTATTTTGGCAGGGTTGTTTTATTTCGGCAGGGTTGTTTTATTTCGGCAGGGTTGTTTTATTTCGGCAGGGTTGTTTTATTTTGGCAGGGTTGTTTTATTTTGGCAGGGTTGTTTTATTTTGGCAGGGTTGTTTTATTTTGGCAGGGTTTATTTTATTTTGGCAGGGTTTATTTTATTTTGGCAGGGTTGTTTTATTTTGGCAGGGTTTATTTTATTTTGGCAGGGTTGTTTTATTTTGGCAGGGTTTATTTTATTTTGGCAGGGTTTATTTTATTTTAGCAGGGTTGTTTTATTTTGGCAGGGTTTATTTTATTTTGGCAGGATTTATTTTATTTTGGCAGGGTTGTTTTTTTTGGCAGGGTTTATTTTATTTTGGCAGGGTTGTTTTATTTTGGCATAGACTTATAGCTTACGGACCTTTGCAAGAGCAGCCGCTATGTGACCTAAAAGCAGTGGTCCTAACTCCCGGCCCGATGACCGATACCGGTCCGTGGAACGAATGTTATCGGGCCGCCCAAGCAACATTAAATTTTTTCCTTTGTATTTATTTATCGTGATTGTGCGACTCCATGGACGAGAATTAGTCAACGCCGCCCCCCCCCTTTTTCCTATGGGCCGCGGTGAAAATATCAAACGCTGACCGGTCCGTGGCGAGAAAAAAGGTTGGGGGACCACTGCCCTAAAGCACCCGATTTTTTAGAAATTCGTCCTGGGGTGGGGGGGTGTACCAGTGGGGTGCAGCATACCTAGTTAGAATGTGATAACAGTGTATTAAATACGTTATTTTACGTCGTATTAAGATCAAAATACAAATGAGGCGTCTCATACATTGTAAAAAATGAAAATACTAACTACGGTAACTTGAGCAAATACATAATACAGACTAACAAGTTAACTGAATGACAAAGAAATGATTAATAACATTAACATAAACATATCAAAGTTAAGATTAACAACGATAAATTTGATAAACTGAACTATAACACACTCTATATTAATGATAAGGTTATCAACAATAGCTTACTTGATATAAAAAATGTACAACATCAATAATAGGACTTTCACAACAAGAAATTTGATAATTTTTTTTAGGGAAACACACACAAGATTTCAAAGATATGACTAACTAGAATAAATTGGACAATAAAAACCTACAATTGTAAACATATATAACTTGGACAATATCGAAGATAATATTTATTAAGATAGTTTTGGAAGATAACCATTATATGACAAACTGCATTAATATTAGACCATTTGGGTGGTAAATAAGAACAATAGTACTATAAATGGCACTTCTTACTGCATGACTTAGACACGTCTTTTGAAGGGAGACCAGACACCTCATCATACGAGACATTTCATCATTGTAGCAATTCATCATTGCAGCAATTCATCATTGTAGCAATTCATCATTGCACATTTGAACATTATAGCAATTCATCATTATAGTATTTCACCACCATAACATTTCATCACTAAGATGGGGTTTAGGGTTAGGGGTTAGGGTTAGGTGTGCAATGATGAATTGCTATAATGATGAAATGTCTCGTATGATGAGATGCCAGGGAACCCTTTTGAAGATCCAAATAAAACTAGGATGAACTAATACTTCCGTCTTTCTCCGCAACACATACGCGCAACAACACACACACGTTTAAACAAAATACTTGCGGCGCGCGCACACACACACACACACACACACACACATATATATATAAAAAACACGTTCAGGGAATTTCCGATTCTCATGACGTACGAATCGTTAACTTGACGACATCACCTGTTCCTTCAAAGTGTGTATGTGTGTGTGTGTGTATACATGTGTATGCGTATGTGATTCAGTGTCCATCATTCCCAGCTAACAATGGGGAGGAAAGGGGTGGGGTGGGGGGTCTCAGACACAGAAACAAAGTTGGGCTGGACTTGACACCAAGCCGATTTTCTCACACACCAAAAACCTTCCATTCAGCAACTTAAATTTTTTTTTATTATTATTATTAAAACCACCGCTGCCCGCTCCACATATTCGCGCTTCCCTTGTCATTGTGTTCTGTTTTTAATCTTGTTATTTGTGGGTGTGTGAGGTAGTCATTCAATAGATCAATGGGAGGAGGTACCCCACTGTGTACAATACGAGGACCGCGACAGTTACTCGGGTCAATTATCTGAATATCTCAACTTGAGCGATTTAGGGTGGGGGGGGGAGGGATGTACGGGAGAGTGAAAGGAGCGGAGACAGAGAAAGAGAGAGAAAGAGAGAGAGAGAGAGAGAGAGAGAGAGAGAGGAAGGTAAAAGGGAGAGAGAGAGAGATGGTGTGTGACAGGAAGAAGTGGAGAGCATAACCACTAGACGTCGGTCAATGGGTGAGTGAAGAGGAAGTAAGTGCTGATGGTGGGGGGGGGGATTGAATAGCCAGTGTGTTTGTGTGTGTGTTTGTGTGTGTGTGTGTGTGTGCATATGAGGTTGGGACAGTCCAAATCTTTGTTGATTAAAAAAAAACACGCATTAAAGTCATAATATTTCATTGACTCTCCCCCCCCCCCCCAATCCTCATATCTCCCTTCTCCCTCCAGACCTATCCCCCCACCCCTTAAATTATTTGTTAAATTCTTGCTTCTTCATTAGCCTGACCTCTGTCCATATTGTTGTGTCGCATCTCACACTTCCGGTCACTTTATTATTAGTGGACGGCCGGTTACTTTTGAGGGCTTGACCAACATGGCGCATGACAATGGCTTCGATGCTCAGTCACAAGTACCAACATTCAAGTGGTCAGCAGTGCTCTATTTAAGAAAAAAAAAACAGTACCGGGGAAGAAAAAAAATTCTGCAGAGCCGGAGATAAATGTCTACAATTTCATCCCCGGTTGGGAAATATTAGCTAAAGCAGAGCCGGGGATAAATGTCTACAATTTCATCCCCGGTTGGGAAATATTAGCTAAAGCAGAGCCGGGGATAAATGTCTACAATTTCATCCCCGGTTGGGAAATATTAGCTAAAGCAGAGCCGGGGATAAATGTCTACAATTTCATCCCCGGTTGGGAAATATTAGCTAAAGCAGAGCCGGGGGAAGACATCCGCGGCGGTAAATCGAGCCTTGGTGGTCAGTCAGTAACTGCCTCCCCCCCCCCCAATCACCACTTTCCTATCTTTTGTACATGGTCGGCTGTCGAGACTCCTGTGTACATTTAAGAAAAAAAAAAACAAAGAAAACAAACATAATTATAACAACAATCACCGCCAAGTTATCGATACGTGTGACATGATCAGCCATCTTTTTACTTTTTTTATGCAGAGCCGGTCGGATGTTTCTAATGACAACAACATGACGTCACTGGGAACATCATTCATGTTTTCATTTTATTTATTTATTTTGACGAACTTTGGTTCAAACTGACAACACCGGTGAACACTTTTATCTCGACTCCAGTACATACACACCACCACACACCCACTACATCAACCGTCTGTTTTGTTTGCCTCTCTAACGTGTTTCATATTTATATTTGTTTACAAACTTATATTTTTAAAAAAAAACGGCGTCCCCCCCCCCCCCCGCCTTCCACCGCTTTCCCTGCCAGTGTCCATGACAGAGACTTCAGATGGTCAACAAACAACCCATAAAAAATGATAGATGAAATCAAAACTGAAATTAATAGAAATGAAATATAGTTTCAAATGTCGGCTACCCATTTCATCACAATTTGAGAGCCACAACTTTAAAATAGATTTCCAGGGGGAGAGGGGGAGGCGCCATACGTGGCGTATGCAGGTTAAAAGGAAACTTAGAATCTAGAAGAAACTGTTAGCCTATCCCCTACTGACAGACCACGGACGGGCCAGTACGATCGGGTAACACAGTGGTCACACAATGTACACAGATTGTGCTAGTTTTTCTCAATTCGCTACTTTTTTTTAATAAGTCAATGCGCTACAAAAAAAAAGTCCCTTAGGTAGCACCAAACAAATGGTGTAAACACTCGACAGTGTATGTAGTTACCAGTGGTCAAACTTTGTGAGTTACTTTTGTGATACATTTTTTTTTTTAGGTATTTAGTTGCTTTGGTCCAGAATTTTTTGACGATAACCATAGCGATCAGGCAAACACGTGTGTGTGAGAGTGTGTGAAAGTGTGTGTGTGTGTGTGAATGTGTGTGTGTCTGTGTGGCTGTGTGTATGTGTGTGTCTGTATGTGTGTGTTTTTGTGTCTGTGTGTATGTGTGTGTGTCTGTGTGTGTGTGTGTTTGTGTGTGTGAGAGAGAAACTACACCCCCACAACTCTCGGTTCCATCTCTACCCACTGAAATATATTTTTTTTTTTAGAATTTTGTATTTTTTAGCAGCACACACTTCTGATCTATAATGTGAACTCTTTATTTTAGTAACAAATTAAACATTGGTAAAACTGCAAGACACTTGAAGCACTCAAAGTCAACTGTCATCATCCTGACACCGGGGTGTCATGTCAATAGCACACGCACATACATTGACAGGTGACACAAACATGAACACACAAACAGAGCCATACACACATACACACTTTGACACAAACATGAACATACAAACAGAGCCACGCACACATACACACTTTGACACAAACATGAACACACAAACAGAGCCACGCACACATACACACTTTGACACAAACATGAACACACAAACAGAGCCATACACACATACACACTTTGACACAAACATGAATACACAAACAGAGCCACGCACACATACAAACTTTGACACAAACATGAACACACAAACAGAGCCATACACACATACACACTTTGACACAAACATGAACACACAAACAGAGCCATACTCATGGAGTTAAAGGCCCTAGTTACACATATACGGGGACTTAGGGCAAAAAGTACTCGAAGAGGTTCGCTGACTAAGCTCTTACCTCTAGATTAAATCTAAATTATACTTGACTAATAATAGTGACTAACATAACGTGAAAATAAAATACTATTAAGATAACAAACGTTAACACAAAAAAAAAAAACGATTCAAATTATGGAGAGAAAAAAAAAAGTGAATTGATAATGTCAGGAATGGAAAAACCGAAATACAGTTTAATATATTAAATAGCGTTCCAATTAACGAATATAATTTATGGATTGAAGCTATTTCAAAAACATGCAATAAAAATAGCTAATAAGAACAAGGTAAAGACATTCAATATTGTAAACAGACGTAATATAGAAAGGATAACAGTGTTTGCTTGCTTTAGAACAGAAAACAATGGAGTCGGGTAACTTTCCAGAGTTTCAAGTTACGGAAATTCCACCTGCTCAAATGAGAAATTTAAATAATTTTTTTAAAAAGATTAAATGAATAGAAATAACCCAAAACCCTCTATGCATAAACGATACTGTCGAAGTTTCAATAAATAACTGACCAGTCCGGCTGAATAGCCGTCTCATTTTTTTCGTCTTAATCTCTACGTCTCTACCCTCCACCAACCCCTTCCCCCCCCCCCCATTTCTTAATCTTGCACTGAATGCTAAACAAGGGAACGTGAGACCTGGTAAACACATGACCTTAACGTGACCCGCGATGACCTGATTCGGCGAGGTCAGCACGCGAGTTTCTAATAAATCAACCGTAAACTATTTCAGTCTCTCTGGTTCCTGTATTTTTTATTATTTTAGTTCACCCCCCTTCTTCCATTCCCCCCCCTACCCTTTCCTCTTTCAAGGGAAATAAACTCCTTACATCCCCCACCCCCCCACTCCCACAACCCGCGTTCGACGTTGTCCCCCCCTCCCCCCCTCCCCTCCGGGGTCATACATTATCTCCTCCCCAACTTAACCCAGATTCTGGTTGGTATCATTAGGGTAAGGAGGGGGGGGGGGTGAGGAAAGAGGAAGAAATGGTTGCTTACTGACACTGTGAAGTACTGAACATACCGACATAGTGTGTTGGTGGAGACATCAAGGGCGTATGGAAATATTGTCTGTGTTTGTGTGTGTGTGCGTGTATGTGTGAATATATATGTGCTTTTTTTCTAGCGAAAAAATGTTTGGGAACTCATTTCACATCTGTTTTTTAACTTATGTCAGAAAATACTATAATAGTCTATAATTAAATTTTCCACTGAACACAAATTTTATTGTAATGGATATTTAAAGAAATAAACGTTTTTATAAGAAAATTAGAGACTCAAAGAGTTTATTTATAATAAAAACCGACCTGCCTATATAGTTTATGTGGAAAAATGTATTCTACTGTATTATGATACTGGTACCGTATTAGGCTTTAAAACAACTTCCAGAGTTTTCTCATGTTTTCATCTGACAAATCATCTCTGTTTCTTTTCTTGCTTTGTGAGTCTAGAGCTGAATGCCTGCCTCGAAGCAGCCAAGAGTCTACGTACTTTGTAGGATCAAAATATGTTAGTGGGGGGCCGACCAATCTGATGAATAAAAGAGCCGAGACTGTTTTTGTCATAAGCGAAGCTCTCGTTGGGGTGATTATCAAATTCATTTGTGAGAATCCCCTTTCACACTTGCTCGAAGAAATGGAAATTGTATTAAGAGCATGTATCAGAGGAAGAATTCTTTCAGAATATGTTCTTTCCGTAAGATAATCACGGAATCCAAAAATGATTTCTCTTTCGTTAAGTTGTAGCCTACTGCACAATTTCTCAATTTCCGTTTCACCAAATGTCAACTGTTTGTTCATGTTATCTGTCCAATGGCTCTGATCTAGTATGCTAGTCCATTGAGCTAGTTCAACATCCTCATTAGAAAGTAATCTTTTCGCAATTGATTCGCTAAGTTTCTCGTAAAAGACATTTGCATCAATAGGAGGGTCGTTTCTGCTATTTCTGTTGTGCAGTACAATTCCATTAAACATTAGATGTTCAGCAGCTGCTGTTGCATTCCTGTAGTATGGGCCCGGACTTTGCCTTCGTTCCTCGAACACCTATACGTGTCTTTTTATTTTTTTTATTCGCGGTGTAAAGATTCGTGTTTCGCTGCTGTAGGTCCAAGCTCATTTCAGATAAATCTTGAAGAGCATCACACATCAGGCCAAGATCCATCACAAATTCAGTTGATGCTATTTTCTTCTTCAAACCTTCATATGTACATTTCTCACTGTTGCTTCTTGTGGGATCAGTCATTGCTTCTTCAAAATGATTCACCAGAGCTGCATAATTATTCCACACCGCAAACACTGCACAGAAACTTGACGAAACCCACCGCGTACTTAAAACACGTCCAATTTTCAATAACTCTACTTCAAGTAATTCAGTACATGAATGCAGTTCTCTGCTATTTTTTGGAGAAGCATGGTATATTACGTATAGCTTATCAAGAAAAGATTTAAATCTATTGACTCCTGAAACGTCCTTTACGGTATCTGCTACTGAAAGTTCAAGTCTGTGATTAGCACAGTGCCAGATTATCACCGATGGAAATTTATCAGTAAGTAGCTTCTTTACTCCACTTCTGCATCCCAACATGACAGATGCACCATCACATGTAACAGAAACTAAATAGTTCTTTAAGCATTCTTTACCCATTCCGTAATATTTAAGACAGTCTAGTAATGCAGTAAAGATTCCGTTGGCACTGACCCTTTGAAGTTCGACTAAGTCCAGAAATAAATTTATTGGTTCTTTCATTCCAGTACCCTCTATACAACTTCGCAAGTATACTATAAGAGTTGATTTTTGACTCAGTGTGGTAGACTCATCGATCATCACTGATATTTTACTTTTTGAATCAACCACTTCTTTGACCAACTTCTGTCTCATTTCAGTGCTTATACGGTTCACAATATTAATGCATGCATTTGTCGAATGTAGAATGCGACCCATGTCAATTCCGTTTAGTTCCTGCAAATCAATTTCCATTTCAAAGTTATTAAATGACTGATTTCCTTTCGCAACTTTGTATGCAGTGCGAAAAATTTTAGCCGTCACTGTTTTCTCACGTGTCAATGACTTTAATACTACGCTTTCCATCTTCTCCTTTTCTGCTTCTGCTACTATCTTTACAGCAGCTTGATGTCCAGCAGATTCCTTGTGAAGCAAAATTTTCTTACGGAGTGAATTCTGCTGTTTCTTTTTTTCATCTCCGTAACAAGATACTGTGCCATCAGTCCATTCTTTCGATATTTTCATGCCCATTTTTGCTTCTATGCCAAGTGTTCCAATCTTTCGGCAGACTGTACAGCCGAGCTTTTTTCTTCTAACGCACAGCCACTCATATCTTCCGCAGAAGTCTATTTTTTGCTCCAATGTCCAACAACTTGGCAAGTCACTGTCAGAGTCTATGTTTACATCGCCATGATCGCCTACACACGTTTGTTCTGACACTGTCGTTTGAATCGTTTGTATAATATCGACATTATCTTTCGCAACTTCTTGTTTTAATTGTTTGTTTACCGGAGCAGCAGATGGGAAAAAGTGTGAGATTCTTTTCATTTCAACGCTTTTTTGCTTGTTTAATTATTATAAATTTTCAGACTTTAAAATGACATAGAAAAATGATTTACCAAAGTTTGTACTAAAATCAGCCACTCCGGAAATAGAATTAGGTTCGAATATCTATGGGTTCGAATATATCTCATTATAATATCAAATATGCATTCATGCGCGCTTCTAGCCTGCCGTTTAACTTACTTGATCAACAATATTTTTCCGCTGAAAAACTTTTTTCTATAAAATTTTTAAACGAAACATTTTTTATTTTCTATAATATACAATATTTCAAACATTTAATTTTTTTCTCAAATTTATATAATTTTTATAATATTCAGTTTAAAATTTTATTTCGTATAATTGTTTAATATGTATTCTTGCGTTATAGCCTACCGTATAACCTGCTTGATCTGAAAAACATTTCTGCTTGAAAAAATTATTTTTTTATTACAAATCTGGCCAAAAAGCTATGGGAACTCAGCTCCCATGAGTTCCCACTGAAAAAAAGCACTGTATATATATTTATATATATATATATATATATATATATATATATATATATATATATATATATATATATATATAATCGATGTACGATTATGTGTGTAAATGTGTGACGACTTATGAATGTGTAGCTGTTTTGACGTGATAGATTAATTCATGGTTTTGTACAAAGTAAATTGTATGAAATGATGAATGCAATATAACACACACACACATATATATATATATATATATATATATATATATATTTAAATATGTGTATTGTTGTGTATATATGCATAATTATAAATGTATATACACAACCATGCCTACTTAATACAGTTTCGTTTAGCGGTGCCTGTTGTAAATATTAAAAAAAATACTTTACTTTTTAAAAAAAACATTATTTATTATGAATCTATCTATCTATCTATCTATCTATCTATCTATCTATCTATCTATCTATCTATCTATCTATCTATCTATCTATCTATCTATCTATCTATCTATATACGTTCTGGTTGTGGGCCCTGGTAAAGATTTCCCGAAATATATTTGAGGCCCTTAAAGTTGTCCGTCAGAGCCCTACTGGCACACCAGATGTCATAGAAATTTATACTGTACAGGCCCCCCCCCCCCTTTGGCAGGTGCCTCGTTTTCCTATCCATGCAAACTGTGCTGCAGCCAATCAACTCATTCAGAGCCGAATTATTTTCACTGTTTTGACAGAGTTTCTTTTTTTTCCCGCTTGATTTCACTTATGGATGTTTTAGACCATGGGTTATATTTATGAATTTTTTATGATTAATCACTATGTATTATTGTGGGACGGATGGCCGAGTGGTGTAGATACTCGACTGTCAACCTGAGAATCCTGGGTTCGATCCTCGGTGAGGCCCTTGGAATTTTTCCAGGTGAAATTTGGTGCAAAAGTCGTCCCACAAGTCCACTCAGCTTTAAATGGGTACCTGACGTTAAGTTGCGGGGAAGTAAAGGCGGCTGGGCGTTGTGCTAACCACACAATCCCTTCATATGCCGAGGTTATAGAAACAGATGAACTCTACACTTCATCTGCCCCAATGGCCCGTTAGGGCTAAGAAGGGAACTTTACTATTACTTTTACTATGCATTATATATCAAATGAAAGAAAATTGAAAGGACTTTATTGTGAAAGATTTAGTTTATTAGTTTACTAATAAATTTTTTTATTGTATTATTCTAATGTTGTTTATTTTTTGTGTGTGTTGATTTCCACATTAACATAAATATAAGCCTCATTAAAAGAAAAATCAAAGAAATCTTCGATTTCGTTTGAAATATATTTCAGAAATATGAATGTCAGTTGCTAAAGGTTATTCGATAGCTTCAAATTTCATTTTGATATTGCAAGAAGATTAAAAAATTTTTATGCAAAGGGAGGTTATATATAGAAGTATATTACTTATTTTCTCGCATGCTGATTACAATTTATTTTATCTATATTAAAAATAATCGACGTGAAATTTAATTGAAAAAAGGAATTTAGAATAATAATCAAAAATAATCAATAAAAAAAAACAAAGAGAAAAATCTGTAGAAAATTTCAATACAATCAGCAAAGTCCTTGCAAATTCTATCTAAGAAATATATTAGTTGAAAACTGATTTTTCCCCCTTGCCCTTGTAAGTAATATAATAATAATAATAGAGCTCATTCTACTAACAGCATACTTGTTGAAGGACAATTCGAATAAAGGTAAACCATTACACTTTTGTTTTTTAACGATACTGCAGTTAATCTGTATTGCGATTATTAATTTAGCTTGAAGCAGGTAAAATAAATTTCCACCATTGTCAGTTTAACAGGATTTGGTGGCATAAAATTGAAATAAATTAAATTGAACGGTTTGATTCTAAGCAGGCGGGGGGGGGGGGGAGTAAAACTTTATACGCGGATAGTTGGCTATTCTGTTAATGAATTACTTAAGTTCACTAAGTCTTTGATCATTTTACTATGGTGCGGCACTCCCTTTGTAGTATACATCTGTGGCCCTCGTAGACCTAATGATTTGGCCAACCCTGCACTCTATATATTTATAGCTGCTGCCAACTCAGAAAAAATCAAACTTCTTCTCTATATTCGCCACAGCCAGAGCCGTAGATAACTATTGTGGTACTCTGTTTATCTTTCACTTTTTTTTTGGCACCCTCTTCCCAATCTGAAAAGTGCAAAAAACCACCAATAGTGCTCTTTGTGTGCTCCCCGGTTCTATTTCGGCGCCTTGTGCGGCGACACACCGCAGTACCCTTCCTAACGCTACTGGCCACACTTAATTAAAAAGTTCTGTCAATTACAGCCAACCCTATAGGGATTGACCAATGGTGGGCGACATTTTTTTGAATCGCGGGTTACGTCGGGTTTATTAATTCGACAGAAGAGCTGGATCAGAGCCAATGGTTGTTGTTGTTAATACTATGAGCTAATATGAGCTAATATGAGCTAAATGTACTTTAAATTGAATGCGGAATGAGGAAACCGCCCCAATGGCCGTACTTTTCTCTGAATCCATATATGGGATAGGCAAAATAACTAGCCTCCCCCCCCCGCCCTGCAGCATGCAATAGGGCTGTAACCAAGCACAAACAAAAAGCTTATTGTGCTATTATTTTAAAGTAATTAGCTTACTGCGCTATTTTTTTAAAAGTAATTAGGTTACTGTGCTATTATTTTAAAGTAATTAGCTTACTGCGCTACTATTTTAAAGTAATTAGCTTACTGCGCTACTATTTTAAAGTAATTAGCTTACTGCGCTACTATTTTAAAGTAATTAAAGAAAAACATTTTCTTTGGTACTCGGGGCTTTTACATGTTATGAAGAGTTCACTATAGCCCCGGGACCGTAGAAAGAGAGAGAGAGAGAGGGAGAGGGGCACCAGAAAGGTCATATCGATAACATACTTCAGGTGTTCTTCAATTATTCTTGTGCATGGACACCGTTGTTGTTATTCAGGGTGACCCTAACATTACGGGATTTAGAAAACAACAAGAAAGTCTTTCTTAATGAAATTCACTCCATGGTGGATCCAATTTTGACGTCATTGTCTGTAACCGAAAACTTGGCCTCTAAGCTGAGTAGGCCTACACTGAATGCGATGACCATCTGCCCTCGAGCCACTTATACGGAATTCTTTAAGACGTGTTGTGGCCTTCACAGCCAACGGAAATTTGACAATAAGTCCGCGAGCACCACATCGGTGTGGATGTCACGCCCACAGCCACACCCCGCACGTCTGTCATTGCCACATCCCGCGGGCTGCAGATCACATGGACCTGACAGTGTCCTTGACATCTGCGACACGACATGGCGCGTGATTGTTGAACGAACTATCACATTTTGCTATTCTTTTCTCGTTTCAAAAAATAAATAATAATAAAATGTTTTAATTAAATTGACATCTGATCACTAACACAAATATCAAATACGACAAAATGTAAAAAAAAAAGTGTCTAAAATTAAATAAAAATTTGTGATATTTTTGTAATGTCAACATGTTACTCACCCTAGATAGTCTAGAGTTACATACTCTTTATTAATTTGATTATTATCAGCCTTCGATCTAAAAATATACTTATCGGGGGGGGGGGGGGGAGGGATGGTCGAGTGGCGTAGAGCGCTGAAAGTTCCAGGGTTCGATCCTCATTGAGAACAAAATGAATTTTCCCAGGTTCTGGTAAATGTTGGCTTAAAGTCCCTCAAGTCACTCACAGCTTTAACTGGTTGCATGACGTAAGTTGGGTGGGGGGTAATATAGTGGGCTGGGCAGTTTCTTTGTTGGAGTATATGGGGAGTTTATGATGAGTATGTGGGGAGTATGTGGGGAGTATGTGGGGAGTATATGGGGAGTATATGGGGAGTATGTGGGGAGTATGTGGGGAGTATATGGGGAGTATACGGGGAGTATGTGGGAAATATATGGGGAGTATGTGGGAAGTATATGGGGAGTATATGGAGTATGTGGGGAGTATGTGGGAAATATATAGGAAGTATGTGGGGAGTATATGGGGAGTATGGGGGGAGTATGGGGGAGTATATGGGGAGTATGTGGGGAGTATGTGGGGAGTATATGGGGAGTATACGGGGAGTATGTGGGAAATATATAGGGAGTATATGGGGAGTATATGGGGAGTATGTGGGGAGTATGTGGGGAGTTTATGGGGAGTATGTGGGGAGTATGTGGGGAGTATGTGGGAAGTATATGGGGAGTATATGGAGTATGTGGGGAGTATGTGGGAAATATATAGGAAGTATGTGGGGAGTATATGGGGAGTATAATGGGAGTATGTGGGGAGTATATGGGGAGTATGTGGGAAATATATAGGAAGTATGTGGGGAGTATATGGGTAGTATACGGGGAGTATGTGGGAAATATATGGGGAGTATGTGGGAAGTATATGGGGAGTATATGGAGTATGTGGGGATTATGTGGGAAATATATAGGAAGTATGTGGGGAGTATTGGGGAGTATAATGGGAGTATGTGGGGAGTATATGGGGAGTATGTGGGAAATATATAGGGAGTATATAGGGAGTATAAGGGGAGTATATGGGGAGTATGTGGGGAGTATGTGGGGAGTATATGGGGAGTATATGGGGAGTATGTGGGAAATATATGGGGAGTATGTGGGAAGTATATGGGGAGTATATGGATTATGTGGGGAGTATGCGGGAAATTTATAGGAAGTATGTGGGGAGTATATGGGGAGTATAATGGGAGTATGTGGGGAGTATATGAGGAGTATATGGAGAGTATATGGGGAGTATATGGGGAGTATAATTTAAGAGTTCTTGATGGTGCGATTTAGGGATGGTGTAGACCGTAGAAAACACACACACACAAAAGCAGTTAAGTTATATTTTATAACAGAGTGTTATTTTCTTATTAATATTATTACATAACATTAGAAATAATGCACAAAGGCAGAATTGAAAAAAAAAAATTCAGTCTTCATAAAAGTGTGATTATTTTTTTAGGACAGAAAAGAACAACTCTCTTTTACCAAACTTGTGCTGATCAAACTTGAGAAAATCCTTGGTGAGAAACATGGGGAATTTTTCCAGGTGAAATTTCTTTCAATGTCGTCCCAAAGGTCCACCCAGCTTTAAATGGGTACATGACTTACACTTCATCTGTCGAGGTTATAGAAATATATGAATCCTACACTTCATCTGTCGAGGTTATAGAAACAGATGGATCCTACACTTCATCTGTCGAGGTTATAGAAACAGATGAATCCTACACTTCATCTGTCGAGGTTATAGAAACAGATGAATCCTACACTTCATCTGTCGAGGTTATAGAAACAGATGGAATCTACACTTCATCTGTAGAGGTTATAGAATCAGATGGATCCTACACTTCATATGTCGAGGTTATAGAAACAGATGAATCCTACACTTCATATGTCGAGGTTATAGAAACAGATGAATCCCACACTTCATATGTCGAGGTTATAGAAACAGATGGATCCTACACTTCATATGTCGAGGTTATAGAAACAGATGAATCCTACACTTCATATGTCCAGGTTATAGAAACAGATGGATCCTACACTTCATCTGCCCCCCCGATAGCCCGTTAGGAAGGATTTCATTATTATTAGACTATTGTGTACATTAAGTGGCTAGTGTAAGGAAATAATTTAAACCAAAAATGCACTCAAAATATTATTTCTAAATAACATAACCTGTATTTAAAAGGGTAAGAAGTACTCAGCATATTACGGCAGGGTAATTGAGAACAAAAATATTCACCAGTAACAGCAGCTAAAAAAAAGATTCCAGTACATCAATCAAAATTTTCGCGAATTTGATCACATTAGCGCAGACTGTAGGATTACATTTCCGTGTTTGATTACAAAAAAAAATGTTTGGCTTTGACTTCTCAGTGCTTGAGAAAAGTCAAAATTAAATATATATATATATATATATATATATATATATATATATAAAATGTCACATTATATCAACGCAAGAACTTTTAAGGAAACCAAAAATTACTAATATGAATATTAATCATCTCTGTTACTAAGAAATCAACAATGATTTGAAAAGAATCGTTTTTTTTTTTTTAAACTTGTTCGTGTTAACCAGAGGAAGCCATTAAATAAAACAGAAATTGAAATTAAATTGACTTATTACACACACACACACACACACACACACACACACATATATATATACATATATATTATACACAAAGCAAGAAAATATTTGCTCAGTTTTCACCCGGTATCCGAATTTCGTGTTTACACGGCGACAAACTTTCTTCAATTGGCGACACAAATTTCGTGTTTACCTTACACGACGACCAAACTTTCTTCAATTGGCGACACAAATTTCGTGTTTACAAGGCGACAAACTTTCTTCAATTGGCGAAACAAATTTCGTATTTACACGGCGACAAACTTTCTTCAATTGGCGACACAAATTTCGTGTTTACATGGCGACAAACTTTCTTCAATTGGCGACACAAATATCGCCCTGTTACATAGTTACAATTTGCTGTGTGTGATTGTTTGTATCATAGCGAAGATGTTTCCAAAGTGAACAAGATTAATTTGTGAAGCAGTGATTCAGACGTTAAAAGTCATCACTTAGGTCATTTGATGTCACTTTGGTCATTTGATGTAACTTTGGCCATTTGATGTCACTTTGGTCATTTGATGTCACTTTGGTCATTTGATGTCACTTTGGTCATTTGATGTCACTTTGGTCATTTGATGTTACTTAGGTCATTTGATGTTTCCATTTTCTTTTTACATGACAAAAAATCTGACGATTCATCATAGTGGGGAAAAAAATATTTATCTGAACAAAATTGAGAAATAGCAATTAAAAAAAAATTTGATACTTGATAAAATAATTGACCAATGATACCCCGTCTCACTTGTATTGGTTGGTTAATTTTAATAATCTACCCTATTTGAACTCGAGTTCGGTAGAACGCTAAAAATTATCGGATGTAACAAGAACTAGGTCGACGTAAAAAACAAAAGACCTTGATATTAAATCAGACAATTGATTTTAAAAACTAGTTAATTAAGCGCGATGAAGAAATCTGGAAAGTTGAGACATCTTCCGGTCAAAAACAACCAACTTACAGACATTGGGGCAGTACGTACATAGATACATAAATAGATATATAGATACATATATATAAAAATTAATATATTCATAGATATAGATACATACATAGATACATCGATACACAGATACATACATAGATATATACATAGATACATACATATATACACCTACAAACACTTAAATACATATACAACTACAAACACTCAAATACATATATACCTACAAACATTCAAATACATATACACCTACAGACATTCAAATACATATAAACCTACAGACACTCAAATACATATATACCTGCAGACACTCAAATGCATATACACCTACAAACATTCAAATACATATACACCTACAAACACTCAAATGCATATACAACTACAAACACTCAAATACATATACACCTACAAAACACTCAAATACATATAGGCTACACCTACAAAACACTCAAATACTTATACACCTACAAACACTCAAATACACATATACCTACAGACACTCAAATACATATATACCTACAAACATTCAAATACATATACACCTACAGACATTCAAATACATATAAACCTACAGACACTCAAATACATATATACCTACAGACACTCAAATACATATACACCTACAAACATTCAAATACATATACACCTACAAACACTCAAATGCATATACAACTACAAATACAACTCAAATACATATAGGCTACACCTACAAAACACTCAAATACTTATACACCTACAAACACTCAAATACACATATACCTACAGACACTCAAATACATATTCACCTACAAACACTCAAATACATATACACCTACAAACACACACAAATATAAATTTTCCAATAACTAACGCAGACGAGATCATGCCAGTGACATTAAAAAAAAGACAACAACAGCCTAGACTTGATGACATTATAGTTTGCAGGTGTATCCAGTGTCATTCATGTCTGATGACATTTACAACCTGACTCGGTGTTGACGAGGTGGTCAGCCCAATCGGGCGATGCGGGTGGACATAAAATGTCACCGCTTGCTGACGTAAGCTCACACCCACTTACCTATATGCCACTCACTACATTCAATGACACCCCCCACCCCCTTCCGGTAAATTTTCTTGGAGCAGCCACCCCCCCCCTCGCAACTCCTCCCCAGGAGGTCTACCCCCTTCCCCAACCACCCCACCAAGATTTCATCAGCCCATTTTTAAATTCACTAATTTAGAAATTATAAATTCAGGGGCGGCGATACAGGACTAGCGTGGCGCTGGATGGTGCCGAGACATAAGCGACCCCCCCCCCCCCCCAAGACCAACCATTAAGACAATGGCGCCACCCCTGGGCTGATTCTATCCCATATATATTCAAACCCAGGTTTGTGGGACATCAATCAATCTATTACGGGGCGAAATCAGAGGCGTATCGGGTAAAGTGGGTAAATAACGAAGACACCAACCGATCCTCTGACTGCTAGACGAATCAATAATACTTACCTGGATAGATAAATGGATAATACATTACCGGTGTTTTTTTTCGCACCAAAAAAAAATTAATTAATGAATAATAATTTGTCGTCTGCTTGCCTCCCACCACCTCAAGGAAACAAATTAAACGGTTTCTACAAGTGACATTGACAATGCAGAGTTCGGGAATTATGTCTACATAAAGTTTGACTTTTGTAAGAAATATTTTACTTGTGAACTTATTATTCTTTTTTTTTCCTTCTGTGTGTTTTTATTTTATATTCGTTGGTAATACAAATAAATAAATGTAAGGTTGGAACCCGTCTCATATCGATTAACCGTGTACGTACAATCAACATACTAATGAAAAAACAAACAAACATAATTCTAAAAGGTATCTATACAAAATGAGACCGCAAGCACACACACACACACACACCAGGGTTCGATTGACCGCCAGGGATATCCCCGGCACTGAGACCTGTCATCCCAGGTTCTGCTTTAGTCAAGATATCAATCATAGACATTTATCCCCGGCTCTGCAGAAATTTTTGTCGTCCCCGGCACTGGTTTTTTTTTTCTTTAATCGAGCACTGACACACACACTCATATATATACAATATACCTGGGGCTAGTGGCGGGGACTTAAACATTGGCCTACGTTTTCATGCTAAAGCACGGCCTGTAGTTTACACACACACACACACACACATACACACATATATATATATATCGTCGTCGGCATCCGTCCGTCTCGAGAGACGATGGTGTAGCTGGGTCTACAAGCACCGCCGGGAATGGCTGTGCAGTCCGACTCGGTAGAGGCAATCCCTGCCGCACTTGTCGCACTTGAAAATAGATGGTTGTTGTAGTTGTTGTTGTAGCTGTTCTTTTTTCCGCTTCCGCATTGTTCTTTTCAGGGCAGCATTATCCTGTCGCTCAGCCTCTGCGCGCAATGAACCGTGCCGGACAGTGAGCCTCCAGGACTGGCGGTCGGCTGCTTGACTCTTCCAGGAGTTGAGGTTAATGGAGCACTGTTTCATATCCTTTTTGCAGGTGTCTTTGTAGCGCATTTTAGGTCGCCCTGTTTTCCTCTGGCCGGTAACTAGCTCGCCATAGAGAAGGTCCTTCGGGATGCGGCTTGCGTCCATTCTTTTGACATGACCGAGCCATCTGAGGCGTCTCTCGCTGAGAACTGCAAACACGCTGCTCATGTTGGCCCTCTCCAGCACCCCAGTGTTGGGGATCTTGTCTTGCCACTTTATCTGCAGTATACGTCGCAGGCACCTCATGTGGAAGTTGTTTAGCTTCCTTTCGTGCCTCGCGTAAGTGGTCCACGTCTCGCATCCATAGAGGAGGGTACTAAGTATGCAGGCCTGGTAGACGCGCAGTCATTATTCACGGTGAGGCTGGGGGTTTCCCACACGTTGATATAGTCTCGCCATGACTGTGGCTGCCCTAGCAATTCTGCATATATATATATATATATATATATATATATCTGGGCTCCGCATACACATTTCATTTAGCTGTCTATAATGTAAACACCACTCCTCATCTCCCCATTTCTCCTCATCAGCACTGGCAGATATTAAAATGCCAACATGTAAATGTTAACACAGAAACCTATGATGGTTGTGTGTTTGTGTGTGTATGTGTGTGTGCGTGTGTGTGTATGGGGGAGGGGGAGGCTGTGATCAAGGGCGTATTTCACCCTCGGGTACGTTTTGATCGCGGCAAATAAAAAAAAATGAGTAAAACTGATATTGGAAAATTATGAAATGAAAGAAGCGCCATCAAAATATTAGATATCAGATGTGAACCAGACAGAGTTTAAAATATAAATAAAAATAAAACAAGATAGATTTCATTATGGGTAACATTTTAATTAACGCGTGAAGACTGCCTGCAACTTTCTTTCAAATAACAATCTCATTTCTTTTTTTATTTCAGTTGTGTTTTTTTTTTGTATAGATAATTTTTTTTATCAAGTTTATAAATATCATCGACAAAAGAAATTTGAAATGTAGAAGGGAGATAAGCATTGGGTTGTGTCTATTTTGGTTATATTTCTTTGTGTACATATATGGGTATTAAATGAACTCACATTGAAATGTTTTTTTTTTAATATTTAAACTGCTAGGTCAGCATCAGTGACAAGGTCAACGTGACATAAGATAAAAATATGTGAAATCTAACTGATAGTGGAAAAACCGTTAAAAAAAACCTATTTAAAAAAAAACAAACAAACAAAATCAAACTTCTATTTATAACATTGTTTCATATTTTTTTTTATAAGGACATTCGTTCGAATATGACATCTACACACCGGCGGCGGAACGAAATATGTTAAGGGGGAGGGAGGCTAAGGCAAAATTCAAGGGGGGCGCACCCCCCCCCCTTGAAAATTTAAGGAGGGGCAAGACAAAATATGACCGAAACACAAATTTTACCCCCTTAATTCAATAATAGATTATAGTAAATATGTAGCATCTATTTAATCGATATTATTAAAAAAAATAATATATTAAAAAAAAAATAATAATGAATATTGAGCACTTCTGTCGTCAACTGATTCGTAATGTCAGTTTGTTTACAAATTTAATTGTGAAATTAGAACAGAAAATTACTGATAATTATCATGAATGATAATGAACATGAAACTGAAACCGGAAACGGTAAAGTCAATAAACAAAAAGTAATTTATGAAAAGATAATAAATAATTGTATTTTCTTTACAAATTACATTTGCCGTCATTCGGTAGATGGCAATACTTCTCTATACTTATAAGACGCATTTGCTGTCTGTCTGTCTGTTCCCTTAAAACTCAAGATACAGACAACCAAAAAAACGTGAAATTTTGGTACACGTACTCAAAATTACATGGCGAATGTTCTTAAACAGGTTTCGTTCCACCTCAATGGATACTTTAATTGTAATTAACTATTTTGCATATCAAAGACATGAAAATTGGCAAAATTTTACCCCGATTTCAGGTTTTACGAGCTTCTCTCCCACATAGCTAACTTACTATAAATATGATCGGTACGGGGAACCAAATATCACATTACTTTCTACATTATTACATTCCATTCCTTCATCCATAGGAATTGTCATCTTTTGCTACAGTCATGCCTAAGAGAGAGAGAGAGGAAGGGAGGGAGGGAGGGAGGGAGGGAGGGAGGGAGGGAGGGAGGGAGGGAGAGAGAGGGGGAGGGAGGGATGGAGGGAGGGAGTGAGGGAAAGAGGGAGGGAGGGAGAGAGGGGGAGGGAGGGAGGGAAAGAGGGAGGGAGGGGAAAGAGGGAGAGAGAGAAAAACTGCCAATAATGTTGTGTATCACATTGCTTTAAGAAATGTGCTGCCAACTCTCTCGTGTGTCGAGACTGACTAACTCTGTGCAAATTATTTCTTAGTACTGTCCAAAGGCAGAAGTACAAAGGTAGAGGCCCGTAGCCAGGTCAAAGTAAGCAGGGAGGCACCAATACCCAGCAAGGGAGCACCTTTACTTTTTCTTTATTTTTTCCTCTTTTTCTTCTTTTTTAAGCGGGGGGGGGGGCACTCCACACCTAGCGGGTGTGCCCCAGTGCCCCTCCCCCCCATGGCTACGGGGCTGCAGAGTTGGCAGCAATTAGTTCAGGCTACGGTATAGATCGTAGCTTCCTGGTGTCGACTAGCTCCTACAGCTATAAGACGGCGCGGAGAAAGTGGAGACATCAGTGGCGTAGCGTAATGGGGGCGGAAGGGGGCGGTCTGCCCAGGGCGGCACTTTTTATTACTTTTTATGGGGCGGCAAATGTATACTTTTAATTAATTGAAATACTTAAATAAGAGGGTGGTAAAATCGTCTTCCGCCCCGGGCGGCCGATATCCATGCTACGCCGCTCGGTGGAGTAGATGAAGGCGTATCTCTTCCAAAGTGTAATCTCATTAAGTTTGTCATCAGATTTCTATCGGTGCACAGCATTCTACCATGAATAAATAGGTCAAGGCGGCCATTGTCGGTGACGGCGGTCTGCAGCATCGATAATTTAGAACGGCCCGTTTCAGAAGAATCCTGGGCCACAGTGGGTTCTACACTTTGTGTGAAGGGCTAGGCCAACATCGGACGGGTGGGTTATTGATATATAAATCATGAGCCACGGTGGGTACTTCAGTTTGTCAGAAATGGCCAACCCACATCGGACGGATAGATTATGGATATGAATCAATACAGGTCAAATGTAAATGTCGTTGGTGTTAACAAAGGGGGTAAGGGTCAATGTTCCCTCTGAGCTGAGCGCGTGAGCGATCGCTCACACGTATTCAGAGCGTCGCTCATACTACACGTACGATCGCTCACTCCGACGGACGACATCGCTTAAATCGCTCACAAATTTTGGCCTCAAACAAAAAAGTCGCTCAGAGACAAAATTTCTTGCTCACTTCATATCACACCTTAGAGGGAACATTGGTAAGGGTGCGGGCCGTATCAAAAAGGTCAAACGGGCCGTACGTGGCTCGTGGGTCTTAGTTTGCCCAAGACAAGCTCTAGTGCGTGGTTTTTCTTATTCATACACAATGTTCTTATGACCAGATGATAGTTGTGTATTAAAAAGAAATCAGTATGACCTTATAACGTTTGGACGAGTTTATTGTCACCTATCAACATTGGACGAGTTTATTATGGCCTAACAACATTGGACGAGTTTATTGTCACCTATCGACACTGGACGAGTTTATTGTCACCTAACGACATTGGACGAGTTTATTATGGCCTAACAACATTGGACGTATTTGTGCGTACGAGTATCTTTAGCTGACAGTGTATTTTTTTTCCTCTTGGCAAAGTCTGCAATTTAATAACTCATCTTTCAAGACCTTATTTATTTGCCACACGTTTCGTCTGTTCATCGTCTGCATTTTAAGTGCTGGTGTGAAGTTACAGATTAACTTTATCTAATTAAAACTTTCTCATCCTACTCCAAGACGTGGGTAGTGAAGTAAAATTAAAAATAATACCGACAAAAAAAAAAACAAACAAACCAAAAACAAGAAAAACAAAAAGGGACATAAACAAAATAAATTACGGAATCAAAATGATTGAAATTTCAGCCGCAGACGATTCCGTTGGGCTAAAAGTGCACGAGCTACCGTTGCACTCTTGGCCAGGCCAATCAAGGTCAAATTGACCCGTCTGACAATTAATGGGTTCTGCTCTCATTTCATCGACGTCCTACCGGGTTATTTATTTTTACCGACAAGAGATTTTCCAGGAGACTCCTCCTTCGTGACCTTGACCCTGCATTAGTGTCCACACAACCCCCCCCCCCAGCACTCACCGATACCGGTCCGTGGAAGGTATCGCTCATACACACTTTCATACATTTGTAAAAATATAATCGGTTAATACGTGTTTGTATGTGTATGTGTGTGTGTGTGTGTGTATGTGTGTGTGTATGTATGTTTTTTTTTAATATTTGTATTCAACTTCCTGTAAGGATGAGACATTTTTTCAGATCCTGTAAAACAACGAATGGGGAGGTTCTTATTACGGCCCTTTTGTCACACCCTCACCTTCGTTGAGAGTTCAATGGCCATGGAGGCGCCATGTGGTGGTGGGGGGGGGGGGAGAGACATACGTATGTTACTAGCACCACGTCCACTCTTCCCCTACTAATGTCAGGTACCCTTTTTAAGCTGAGTAGACATGAGATCCTTCCGCACTTAACATCGCGCGTCTACACAAGACCATCCCGTCCCAGGACAAATAACACCAATTGGATTTTTTTTTTTCAAAACCCAAACTTTGGCTGTTAAAAAAAAAAAATCAAAAGCAAAGATCGAAGGGATAATTAAAAAAAAAAAAAGAAAAACAATATTATACAATTCTCCAAATCCGAATGCATAATACCCGAATTTTTATATAATTGTATACCATGAACTGAACGTGTTTTGAGACTCGAATGTATTCCATGAACTGAACGTGTTTTGAGATTCGAATGCGTTATGGCGTATTTTCTATTCTGAATACTTTATTTTCCCCTAACGCTTGTGCCACTTGTGTTTAATGGGATTTCCAAAAACTTTGTTTAAAAATACTTTAACTTCTCTCTCTCTCTCTCTCTCTCTCTCTCTCTCTCTCTCTCTCTCTCTCTCTCTCTCTCTCTCTCTCTCTCTCTCTTTCTTTCTTTTTTTTTTGTTGATAATCCCTCCCATTAACGTGTTAGATATTGATTAACTTGTCATTGGTCAAATAGAGGAAAATATTACCTACCAAGTAATGCAAATGGGTTTCCCCGATGCTGGAGCTTAAGTATTCTTGGGTTTTCCCAATGACAAAACTAAGCGTATCGTCAGACCAATCGCCTTACTTGGTTGACCGGACGAACGATTTTCAGATGAGATTTTTGCAGACCCATACAGAGACTAATTTCATTGTCCATATTTGGCTGTGAGGCCTGGGACAAAACGGTTACTTTTTCGACAGTTAGGTAACTCAATAATCTGTAAGCGCTCCTCCCTCCTAACTCTCAGGGTCAGGGCGCCCCCAGTGGCGTAGCGAGCCTTTACTCGCGCCCGGGGGACAATACCTTTTTAGCGCCCCACCATCATATTCGAAAACCATATAATATTATATGTTTTGCGGACCATTTGGCGCCCCTTTGTGAGTAAAACCAAAGGCATGATGCCCCCTCCCCTTGTCCCCCCTCGCTACGCCACTGGGCGCGCCCCCACCCCCCAGTTCTAGCCCATTTTATGTTCAGCGACCTTCTTGGCCTGTGGGCGATGTTCTGCTAATTTCCCTGGTTTTCATTATACAGTTTACCTGCAAAACAAATAAGATTTTTCTCAAGAGCTTATAGTATTGAATAGTATAGTATAGCAAAGAATATCATATCATAGCAAAGCACAGCATAACACGCCATAGCAGTATCATAATGCAGTGTAGAGTAATGTAATATATTGCAGTGCAATGCTCTGCAACCTTTTCTTCCAACTCTCGGGCCACTTGAACTGTTACAGAAATTCGGCAGAATACTCAATAAAAATGATAAGCATTCAAACATAATTTTTTTTAATAAAACCTGCATTCATGTTAAAATTACTAAAGTATTTTAAATTTAGATGTTTCATTGAATTAATCAAATGTATTTCCTTTGATTCATTATTCGAATGGATCCTTCAAAATTCTGCATCAAATCCTTCAATACGTCATATCCGGTAATGTTTTCATTGAATACATTCGTTATCATATCGTTAATAAATGATCCTTGGTGGGCGTTATTTGTTTTGTCATCCTCGTCTTAAAAAAAAAAAAGTATATACATTTGAAAAAAAGTTAGATATTGTTTATATATTGTTATGTCCCGCTTTATGTTTTACTGGATGGTTGAAAACCCAGATCATCATAAAAAAACAACAACTTAAGACTGTTGGTCACGTGAAGAGCTGTGAGTGGTTGTTCCGGACTGGGGGGGGGGGGAAGAAGAGGAGGGTCGTTCTTCAGAGGTCAGTTGAGGTCGGTGGCCTGAAGTGACCAGAGGCGATTGTATTTTTTTTTTGAACAATTAACTGTCGAGATTAGTTATGTGTTTCTATTATGTAATGAACCCCTTGAGTTGTGTTACACCCTCTTGTTATGTTTTTTTGAAACCTTAGCCGGTGCTGTTTGTGATTATCGTAGTAACAGGTACTTAACAATGTAAAATAAAGCTTACCAGATTAACTGGACGCCAAGTATGGACACGGGGAAGGGGGGAGGTTAGTGGGGGGAAAAGAACGGACGAATTCGGACGCTAAAAATTAAATAAAAATAGAATGGACCTTGAGGGGGCCCTAATTTTTTTAGATAAAATATTAAGTACAATATCTCAAGTCATGGTGTCGAAGTGCAAGGCCAAGCCTCTCCCCCCCCCACCCCCCGGGGCCTCCAAATGCCTATGAGGTATGAAAAATAAAAGAAATCCAGTATTATCCGCTGAAGTATATAATGCACCTTACTTTTTACTTGTTTCGAAGTGTGCGCATATAATAACACCTTCCGTGCTATTCATTGACTTATGTTCAGTAGAAATGTTAGACACAATAGTTTTCAAACTTCTCATCGCTCTGGTCATTGCGGCAAGATAAAAATATATAAAGACTATTGCAGACTATTGCAGATCACTTACTAATCAAAAAGGTAGCCTGTTAGTGCTTAAAGTATGGACAAGCCGGATAATAAATTCAATGTACGGACAAGCCGGATAATAAATTCAAAGTACGGACAAGCCGGATAATAAGTTTAAAGTGCAGACAAGCCGGACAGCCAAATTACAAAGGACGTACTAGCCGTACAATAAATACAACGTGTGGACAAACCGGACAACAAATACAAAGAACTGACAAATTATAGAAGCAAAAAATTAGTACGGACATATATGTCGAAAATACAAAACTGACCATGAAAAATTCGGACGTATGGTAATCCCTATATACTATCGTTTTCTTATCTTAGATGTGTCAAACAAAAAATTACATCTGAATACAAATTATCTAAGTTGGCAGCTTTTTGGCTTTGCTATATTTAGCACCATTAAACTAAAGAAGAAGAAGAAAACAACAACAACAACAGCCAATTACACCAAAGGTCACACTATAGCCACTAGCCCCTCCCTCTCCCCGACTCTATCTTTTATCTCTCTCTCTCTCTCTGTTTCCTCTTTTATGTCCGATGCCTCCCAGCTTATATCTCTTTCACAATTAAATTGGAGTTCTGAATTTAACATCGATTTAAAAAATAATAAATGATACTCTTTGTGCGCTCATCTGTTTGTTTCAAATAAATACCTTCCTAATACTGCACCGACCCTTTAAAAAAAAATCCCAACATACGGGGGTCACGCATATAATTTGATGACGTTTAATATCATCCAATCGATTGTGTTAAAATATGTAAAAAGGTCAAACTCCCCTTCCGCCTTCCCACAATTCTTTTTCCCCAAATATGTAAAGTAGGTCGGTGTTTACGTGACACAAAGCTCGTAGTAAAATAATGTAAACACACAAACACACACACACACACACAAAGCAACGTAGTGTACAATAGTTCTGTACATGTACACATACATCAATGGGCGGTGGTGGTGGTGGTGGGGGTGGTGTGTGTGAGGGTGGTGTATGTGGGGGTGGGGGGGGGGCGAAGCTGTGTTCTGTCTGTGTGTCTTGTGCTTTCATTGACCTAGAATCTGTACTGCACAACCTTTCATACACACACACACGGCCAAATATCCCGACCGACGGGAAAGGGTGTGTGTGTACTAGTATAGGAAAAGTTCACGGTTCTCGAAATGATTTGAAAAAAAAAAAATAATCTTTGGTCAGATATATGAGTATATGTGAAATAAGAACACCATCGTACTTAAGAGTGGGCGGATGGAGGGGGGGGGGGAGGCGGCGGATTGGGGGATAGACTGGGAGAGAGTCTTTGGGAGAGAGTCTTTGGGATAGACTCTTTGGGAGAGAGTCTTTGGGATAGAGTCTTTGGGAGAGAGTCTTTGGGAGAGAGTCTTTGGGATAGAGTCTTTGGGAGAGAGTCTTTGGGATAGAGTCTTTTGGATAGAGTCTTTGGGATAGAGTCTTTTGGATAGAGTCTTTGGGATAGACTCTTTGGGAGAGAGTCTTTGGGATAGACTCTTTGGGAGAGAGTCTTTGGGATAGAGTCTTTTGGATAGAGTCTTTGGCATAGAATCCAAGAGACCAATGATAGTATCGCTACGTGCAACACCTACCAAAACGTTATGGACCAGGATGTCCGATGGGTCAACATTTCTGCGTTATTTCCAAAACGGCTGTTGTTTACAATGGGTCGCAACACTGTCTCGACATTGACCTTAACCTTTTGAGGTCAAGGCCGATTCACTGTATAAAAACCGTTAACATTCTGCACAAAAGTACTCTGACTGATTCGCTTCCTTGTTGGGTGGAAATATGGAAATTAAATCCACCTTGGTTAGGGCAATTAAGAGGTTATGTTTAAGGGCTAATTAGTGGCTTATGTCTGTCTTTCGGTCTATATGTCTGTCTGTTTGTCGATCCTGTTTGTTTTTCGTTGTTTTTTTTTTTCGTTTTGTCTGCCTATCGATGTTGTCTGCATGTCGATTATGTCTGCATGTTATGTATTCTCCAAGCCTGGTCTTTGTGTTTGTCTATTTACGTTGTGTCGATACATCAGTCAGTATGTTTGCATGTCTATCGACATGATATGCCAGTCTATACGTCAGTTAGTATGTCTGGCGGTATAAACCCCCCAAGTTTAAGCGGTCAAGCTGTCCACTAGCTTCCCATAACCTAATTCTAAGCGGCACCTATTATTTTCCACAAGTCCACACAAGTTATACAAGTGTACATGGAGTGAGGGTAGAAAGTATCGGACAATAGGCAGTATAACAGGGTTCTATTACGAGCGGCCCGAGACAATGCCGAAAACTCTTATGGGCAAACTGTATGTAATCGGCAGCTTTGACGCTAAATATGCCTAGACTATCAAAATGTTACTTAAGTCTCCAAAATGTAAATCAGCTTTGGGCCCACAAATGCTATATCTCACGTGGTGCCTCCATGGCCTTTGCACCATCGGCTCTGGTGGGGATGAAAGAAGGGCGCCGTAAAACCGTCCCATTAGTGGTTTTATATGATCGAAGAAATGAAATCTCTTTCTGGGACTTCACACACCAAAGCGCCACCGAGCCAACCTTTTTTTTTTTAAAACCACGGGCCACTACGGGTTACTTAAATTTTGAAAGACGGGCCGGACCAAGAGCAGGTCAACGTAGATTTTGTGACTTTATATGAAATAACAACAATTAAAAGTGGGACGGATGGCCGAGTGGTGTAGATACTCGACTGTCGACCTGAGAGTAATGGGTTCGATCCTCGGTAAGGCCCATGGAATTTTTCCCAGGAGAAGTTGGCTGCAAAGTCGTCCCACAAGTCCACCCAGCTTTAAATGGGTACCTGACTTTAAGTTGGGGAAGTAAAGACGGCTGGGCGTTGTGCTAACCACACAATCCCTTCATATGCCGAGGTTATAGAAACAGATGAATTCTACACTACATCTGCCCGGATGGCCCGTTAATAACAATTAAAGTAAACGCTTCATAGATGTTGGACGAGGGGAGGAGATTAGCAGAGCGTGAGTTGGGTCAAAGTTAAAAAAAAACAAAAACAAACAAACAAACAAACAGAGCAGGTAACAAACTAAAAAACAAATGAACATTTACCGTCTTCCACCCCCCGCCCATCTATCACTTACGTTTTGAAAACATTCGAGAAGTTTGTATACGGACAACAGGATAAAATGGATTTAAAAAAAAAACACAAAACAAAACAAAAAGAGTCATTCGGCCTTGACATGAAATGAACTCTGGGATTTCTATTGTCCCCCGTCCAGTGAAAGATGTTTGTGTTTCCTGTTGGGTTAACTGACGTCTGCCACGTCGTGTTTTGTTTTGGGCGAAAATAAAAAAAAAACAACAAGTGAAAACACTACTTATACATTAGACGCACACACACACACACACACACACACACACACACACACATACACACACAATATACTCATACAGTTTAATATAAACTCAGGGTCGAGTCTACGGGGGGGGGGGGGGCAACGATGTATCTTTTGTCATTTTAGACAAGCGAAAACCAGTTGTATATTTAATGAGACGCGAAAAAAAATGGTAACAGTTGTATACCAGAGATGAGCGGACAGCGGACGCGTCCGCTTGCGGACGCAGATCCGCAGACTTTTCCGAATCCGCGGACTGATAGCGGACGCTTCGTATGGTTGAGTTGCGGACTCGCGGACTGACGCGGATCTGCTTTAGCGTTACCATAAAAAATTTCAAGTCATTTAAACAGCTAAATTTCAGCAATGCGGACGCGCGGACTGACTGCGGACCAATGTTGTAAGATCTCTCTGCGGACGCGGATCATTGATAGAAATCCGCGGACGGACGCGGACTCTAAATTTCAAGATCCGCACACCTCTGTTGTACACCCCCCCAACCCCCCCCCATCCCCCCGTATAATATTTAATTAGTAACACTTGATTGAGGGCCTCCTCCCCCCTTACCTTTTATTACTAGTCAGCAGTGGTGCAACAATGGGGGAAACTCGAGGGGCATTTGCCCCCCCCCGAAATAAAAAAAATTAAAAGATTAGACCAAAATTAGTCACATGTAAGTAAGTTGTTGTATCTCATGATGTTTAATACAAGTGATTTTTTTTACCCCTCCCCACCCACACACACACAACTTACCCTCTCTGTTAAAAAGTTTCCTTTTTTTTTTTAATGTTTTAATTTGAAAAGCTGTTTATAACTTTAGTGTTATGTAGTGGACACCCCCTCCCCCCCCCACACACACACCTATCAGATGGTAACGAACTTCCGGTCTACCACATCCATTCTCATACATTGCAGTGTTGATTCAGTTACCATTTTTCAGTTACAGTAAGAGTTACAGTTAGCCTTTCAAATATTTTTCAGTTACTATTACAGTTAGAGTAATTATTAAATTGTTTTTACAGTTACTATTACAGTTAGTAATTTTTTCAGTTACTATATCAGTTATCACTAGTAAAGACGTATGCATCAAAACATATGAAAAATACCGGTATATAAACCAAATATTTTTACAAAACAACAGTGTTGGGTTATCTAATAAAATTTTTTGCTCACGCATCTCTAGAGTTTTTGTCAGTCTGTTTCTCTTGCCAAACACGTGTTTTTCTCGTGCATTAAGTTCCAATCATATGACGTATGTCAACCCTTGTTTCCCCCTTTCCCTGTCATATTTTGTAGCACTTCGCCCACACGTAAGTCTTGTTTACCCTCCACTACCGTAATACCCCCCCCCCGCCCAACTTCCCATCCCAAAAAAAAATACACACAGATGTTCACTAGTTGTATCATTCAAGGTCATACAGTAGAATTCAGAAATGCCAATCCTCTTGTTTCAAGGTCATATTGCTGATGTAGACGTGACAATTTCTGTGTACGGGTTTTTTTTTCCTTTTTTTTTAAATCTTGTCTGATCTGGTTATAGAATTGGGTTATTTACTGATTTTTTTTAATGCAACTCTGTTGTGAAAAAAAAAACAAGCAATTAAGCCTGTTCCATTCTGGACACAGGACGTGTTAGCGCATTTTCATGTTATGTATCAGTACGTTTGTTAGCTTTCAGTAAATATTTGTAAACTTTGGAAATGTTTATAAATTCAATTGTGTAATGCATATATCTGTAAAAAAAAATATTATAAAGACGTTTCTTTATATTGGAAAAAAAAATATTTTCTCTTAAATCTAACTACAAGTAGTTTGTGGTTACTGAAATAGGACTCATAATTGAAAACATTCGAAATTGTAGTCATTTAATCGTCTGAAAATTCCGTCAATTGTTGCATAGCTCTGATACTTTCAATGAAACTCAGAACACAAGCTTACTATTTCATTTGATGAGTTTCTTAATAAATCTTGGTGAAACTACCTGCTGCAGTATTTCGCACCAAATGAATGGGTTATTGAACGTACAAGGTGTAGAATGGTGCTATATATATAATCTATAAGCCATTTATGAGCCCTGAAGCCCGGCCCTCAGAGGTCCTATCGCGAAATGAACTTTTGATGTACACATGGCAGGCCAAGACCTACAAAATGATATATACATCATGGGTCTAGGACTTATGGTTGCTGAGATATAGGGCGCTCCTTTATTAATATAGCTTATATAGTAAAAAAACGGCACTTTATAAGCCCCCTTTTACGGCCCTCAGAGGTCAGATCGCGAAATGAACTTTTGCTGCACACATGGCAGGCCAAAACCTACAAAATAATATATACATCATGGGTCTAGGACTTATGGTTGTTGAGATCTAGGGTGATGACAGACAGACAGACAGACAGACAAAACGGGGACAATAGAGCATTTTTTTTCGAAAATGCTCTAACAATGTATCGGCAGCCAAAAAACGGCCGGTCCGATAGTTAACCCATAGTGCCAATATCGGTCCGATACCGATCCGATTATCGGTCGCTCCCTAATACATGTAATATTGTAGCGCATTTCTAGAATTTTATTTTATAGCGCATTTTTCAGTTAGTATTATTATTACTATTATTTTTTTCCTATTAGTATTACAGTTACAGTTAAAATGTTTTTTCAATTACAGTTTCAGTTAGTAGTTAACTGAAATCACTTTTTTCAGTTATTAGAGCCATTTCAGTTACAGTTACAGTTAACTGAATCAACACTGATACATTGTATTCTACGTCAACGATCCATGACAGAATCAACTTCAAAGGTTTGTAGTGGATGAATAGTCATACATTTCATACTTCACAATACGCTAATTAACTTAAGAATTATTTGTTTAAACGGTAATTTAATTTCTCTCAATGTTGAAATCAAAACGAAGCATTAAAAAAAATAAGCTTTTATAAAAAATGAACTGAAAATTTAACAAAATAAAAACTTAATTACGCCATGTTGCGGCACAGAGGGAAGATAATGTGGCACGATACAGCACCCGCGCGCAAGTTCAATTCGGCTTCTTTCTTTCTTTCTTTCTTAATATCTTACGTACACATAATCCTTATAAATATATATATATATATATATATAATGATAATGTGACCAGCATTTTTTCTTAAATAAAAAAGCGGAACATTTTTGTAACATTATTTAAGAACTGTTATAATGTTTCTTTATGCTCTAACTCTCCTCTCTCACACACACACACA
Source organism: Bulinus truncatus (assembly GCA_021962125.1). Taxonomy (NCBI): domain Eukaryota; kingdom Metazoa; phylum Mollusca; class Gastropoda; family Planorbidae; genus Bulinus; species Bulinus truncatus. The sequence goes on along the minus strand of JAGDYQ010000001.1, from coordinate 30,908,327 downwards.
AGCACTTACATATCATAAAAAGAAAATCTCTATACTTATAAGACGCATTTATTGTCTGTCTGTCTGTCTGTCTGTTCCCTTATAACTCAAGATCCAGAAAAACAGATAACGTGAAATTTGTTACACATACACATAATTACATGGGGAAGGTTATAGGACAGGTTTCGTTTCATCTCGATGGGTAGTTTAATTGTAATTATTTTTTTTTTTATTTTAGTATTTTACTATATTAAAGTAATCTCGACGGCGCCATAAATAAAATTCCTCTGTGACGTCATTTCCTTAAGATCGAATAGAACTTGCGCGCTGGTGCTGTATTGTGCCTTTGTGATGCAAAGAATTGTTGATGTTTTTTCATGCTCTCTGATTTGTACAGTTTAATGAAGGTAAAGGAATGAAGAAGGATTTTAGAAGAAGTGTGAAGCCATAATAATAAGTATATATATATATATATATATATATATATATATATATATAGAGAGAGAGAGAGAGAGAGAGAGAGGGAGGGAGGGAGGGAGGGAGGGAGGGAGGGAGGGAGAGATAAACAGAGAAAGAGAGAGGGGGCAGGGGGGAGAGAGAGGAAAGGAGGGTAGTAGGGAGGGAGGGAGGGAGGGAGGGAGGGGGAGAGAGGGAGGGAGGGGGGATGGACAGGAGGAGAGAAGGAGGGGATAGGGTGAGATGGGAGAGGGAGGGAGAGAGAAAGGGAGGTGAGAGAGGGAGAGAGAAAGGGAGGGAAGGAAAGAGAAAGGAAGGGAGGGAGAGAGGGGGTAGAGAGGGAGAGAGGGGGTAGGGAGGGAGGGAGGGAGGGGAGGGAGGGAGAGAGGGGAGGGAGGGAGAGGGAGAGAGAGAGGGTGGGAGAGAGGGAGGGAGAGAGATGAAGAGTGAGGGGGGCAGGGAGGGAGAGAGGGAATGAGGGAGGGAGGAAGAAGGAGAGAAGTGGAGAGGGGAGGGAGGGAGAAAGAAGGGAGGGAGAGAGGGGTTAAGGAGGGAGAGAGAGAGGGGAGGGAAGGAGAGAGGGAGAGAGAGGATGGGAGAAATGGGAGGAAGAGATAAAGAGAGAGAGGGGGCAGGGAGGGAGAGAGGGAAGGGGGAAGGGGGAGAGAAGGAGGGAGGGGGGAGATGGCAGAGGGAGGGTGGGAGGGAGAGAAATGGGAGAGAGAGGGAGAGAGAGGGAGGGAGGGAGAGAGAGAGGAAGGGAGAGAGGGGGTAGGGAGAAAACAGAAGGTAAACAGAAAACCTTATTTTAAACCCGGGCAAAGCCGGGTACTTGCAACTAGTATTGATATAATTGATTTGGTTTACTTTAGTAGACAGTAGTAAGGCGAATGTTGTTAACAGATGTGGTGCACCTCAGTGGTGGGGGGGTGGGGTGGGGTGTGGGGGGTATTGTGTCCATTCATTCAATGGTTGTCGAATTTCGTAGTGAAGATGAAATTTTTTATTTTTTTATTTTTTTTAAAAAAAGGTCATTCTCGTTTCGCGCCCAACCTTTCTCCTAACCACAACGAATATTGACTGATCCCCCCCCCCCCCCCACAAGTCGCGCTCTCTTGTAAATGTACATTTTAAAAAAGCACTCCCAGTCCCCCTTATTTTGAAAAAGTTTCTGTCTCAGACATCAGACAAAACGAAGCCCATCGATAACAGGACAAGGGTGTGTGTGTGTGTGTGTGTGTGTGTGTGTGTATGTATGTGTGTTTATGTAACGTCGGGGCAGACGAAATTTATATTTTTAGATAATTTTTATTTAATATGTCACGTCATATCCGTGTTTTGTTACCCTCCCCCCCCCCCCCCACTTATCCCATCAACACGCCCCTCAATCCTGAGCCATTAAAAAAAAATACAACTAAGTAAAAACATGGATTGACTTACAAAGCAAAAATAATTATGAGAAACAAAACTGAAAAAAAAAAGGTTGCATATAATGAGACATTGTAACCCTATAAGGTAGAATGACCTTGAACTCTGCAATCAGAGTGACATGGAAGACAAAGGTCTTACGACTCAGTTACTGGATGCTTATTGTTATTGTTGTTTTTTTTTGGGTCGGTGCCGGTGAAAGGTCATATAGGTCATGTACTCAATCAGTCGATGTCACTCCTCTCTCTCTCTCTCTCTCTCTCTCTCTCTCTGGGCGAGTTGGATGAAACTACCGTATGGAGAAACGATTTCTTGGGGTTGGGAAGCTGTCTTTCAGTTTGTGTGTGTGTGTGTGAGGTGAGGGAGAGGGTGAGGGAGGAGGAAGATGAGAAGCAGGGTCATTTGAGGTGACCAAAGGTAGCCACAACATTGGTTCGCCCACCCCCCTCCCTCCATCGTACGCGCCTAGAGCTTCAACGTCAGACGTATGATGGGGTGACGTCTTCACAGTACGCGTGGTCTTGGCCGAGTGTCTTTATATGGGGTTCGGGGAAGGGAGGGAGGTTCGGGGAAGGGAGGGAGGGGGATGCCCAATATTTGGGGGGGGGGGGGGGGGGGAACATCCACTCCCTTTCAACATCCTGGGTTTTCGAAAGCCATCCTGAGTTCTTGCGGATTTTTTAAAAATATAAAATAGAGAGAATATAGAGTTTTTGTTTGTTTTCTATTTTAAGTAAAGCCATTCTAAGTATTTGTTTTTTTTAAATTTTGTTTTTTATAAAATAGAGAGAATATTGAGTTTTTGGTTTGTTTTCTATTTTAATCATGCGCCATACAAAATAAAATAAACCCGTCCCTTCATCCCCCACAAACCGGATGTTTTCAAAAAAAAAAAAGTACATACTCTCGTAAAATTTTCATTATTAACTTCTAAAACACAAAATTACTCTCAAGCGTTCGAATTTCAAAGCATGTTCGTATTATTATGGCGCAGAATCCTATCAGCATATTTTGTTCGTATTCCAATGTGTTCGTGTTTTGAGGCATTCGGATTTAGAGATTTTATTGTATTTTATAATCTTGAGTTTTCCACGCTTTTTTTTATGCCTTTTTCTTTCTGCCTAATCTTATCAGCCCTGTCAGCGGGGTACCGACAGCCCGCAAGTGTGGGATTGGTGTCGGCTATGTGACGTAGCACAACGCTCCTAGTCTTAGGGTGGATCTCTCTCTCTCTCTCTCTCTCTCTCTCTCTCTCTCTCTCTTGTCGTGGGGCTTGTGGAGGTTGCCGCTGTCTCCACCCACAATGGCAGCCATTGTTTTCCAATTTAGATTGAAAGAAATATCCACGGATCAATCAATATATATTTATTTGTTCTTAGTGGGTTTTTTTTACAACGTTTTGATTAATTTATAATTATATGCCTCGTCAATTACAGTTTTATTTTTGCCGTTGTTGTATTATTCTTCTAATCCAGGGGTGGGCATACATTTTTTTTAAATCGCGGGTTACTTTTGGTTCTTCAAATTTTATCGAAGGGCCTGGCCAAGACCAGACCGGTGAAGTGTTTGTATGAGATAATATTCTGTAAACATCATTGATGCGGACAAGCGGAGGTATGCCAGCAGTGCCGAACCTTTGAGATTTGGGGGCCCGGGGAGGAGGGGGGGGTTGGCCACTTTGAGGGCTCCTGCATTTTGTCATTCCACACCTTGACATGAGATAATGTACTTAATATTTATTGTAAAAAAATGTATCTGCCCCCCTCAAGCTGGGGTTCCGGGGGGGGGACTCGCGAATTTGGACCCCCCCCCCTCGCTAGGTACGCCTCTGGATGCACGGCGCGGGCCGTATAAAACAGCATCACGAGCTGTAGTTTACCCCATTTCGGCCTAAACCCGAAACAAAACCAAAAAAAAAAATCAGCGTTGAAATAATTGTCCCTAAAGTACGACACTTGCCACGTTTGTTTTGTTTTTTTCGACCTGGCAAAAGATAAATATTTGAGACGAGCGGGGATGAAAACGGAGAAATATATGATATGACGTCATTGTTTTTTTTTCCCTCCTCCTGTCAGAGAAAAGGTCAAGGTCATTGAAACATGAAATTTTAATACGAAATTCCGGTGAGAATTTTTTTTTTTTAATAAATATCTAACAAGCTGTAAACAATGAAGCTATCATTGTAATTATTATTTATTTTTTAACACAATTAAAACGACATAAAAACCATTTATAATTGAATTTATTAATTGATAATATGCGTATAGCTTGACTTATTTTTGTTACACGTAATTATGTAATTTAAAATTTATATCTAAAAAAAAATCAGTTTATGATAATTAAATCAAAGATCATTTCACAAAAATGTAAAACATTGACCGACAGGCTGTTTTAACCAGGTTTTATGGGCACAATTCGCAGCACAATGTAAACCATTGGGCAACATAAACACTTGCTCGCCCCTGTCCGAGGCCTTAGTAGTGCCCATGGGTAGAGGTAGGCCGAGGGGGGGGTCATAGTCCGTTCCATAATCTTCAACTAAATTGATTTAGAATTCGGAATGTTGGATTAAAGACTAGCTGTACCCTGCAAAACCATTACATAAAGTTATAATTCCTTAGGTTTGATTGGCAGGTTAGGTTATTTTTGGTTTCGGGCAGATCCGATTTTTTCATGATTGAATTTTAAACTGGAATATTGTTATATTAATTCTTTACTTTCGATTTAACGCAGAACCCACACCGCTATTATTTATATAGATTGTAAGTTAGCAGGTTTGACCACTATTTAGAATGTAAAACAGATATTTGTACCAGCTGATTGGTCACTGAAGGTGCGCCTGAAATCCTCAAGTAAATGAGTCCCGCATATCTTGGGACCGGCCCTTCTGGGGCTCATAAGACAACAACTGACAAGTATTAACATGAAAAAGATACTTTTACATTGGGCCAATTAAAAAAGTTTCCATGTTGGTCCATTCTTTTTTTAAAGACGTCACTGTGGCGAGCCAACTGACAAAGAAACTAGCTGACCAGTCTATATCATCGTGTAATCCTTATTCACTCAATTATGTCACAATTTCACTCAATTATATCACAATTTCAATCAATTATATCAAAATTTCACTCAATTATGTCACAATTCCAATCAATTATGTCACTATTTCAATCAGCTATGTCACAATGTCAATCAATTATGTCACTATTTTAATCAATTATACCACAATTTCAATCAATTATGTCACTATTTCAATCAACTGTGTCACAATTTCAATCAATTATATCGAAATTTCTATCAATTAGGCCACAATTTCAATCTATTAGGTCACAATTTCAATCTATTAGGTCACAATTTCAATCTATTAGGTCACAATTTCAATCTATTAGGTAAAAATGTCATTCTAAATTGTTGATGATTCGCTAGAACTTTACGAATGTAGTACTGAATTCTTATGGGGATTTAAATCAACATGAATGCTCTTGAAACCTGGCCTGAACCTGAAGAGAGGGGAAGTTCATCCGGGTACTGGAAGAGTTGCTCAGGTTCAAGGCTCGTTTCTTAAAAATTTTTGTTAAATTTGCTTTTTAACTGATGCAGAAATGAACGAGGCTTAACTAAAAGTCTAACATTTTCTCCTACAAGAAGTAGTGTAGACTTAGAAATGCACAAAAATAAAATGCGTCCCTCTCTCCTAAATCTAGCTAGGACGTCCGATAATTTCACCCTCCCTGGTGAGTACATTTAAAATATTTAAAGTATAGAGCGGAGTACATTTAGTCCATAGCCCCCCCCCCCATACACTCCCCATCCCCCATTCCCAAGGTCAAACTGCAAGATTGTTCAGATTTTAATTACCTAAGTAAATTACCGAGGTCAAAAAGAAAGAAAATGTCCAAGTAGATACCATACATTCCAGTAACCAACTGAGATAATTGTATTTCCAGCAGGAATGCTTTCGATTATTATATTTGGCTTGGCGGACCAAATTATACCTAATAGCTTTGTAAAGCGTTCTAATCTTTTTTTGTTTTTAAAAAAAAACAAAACTGAATGTGCACTTTTATGTACGTGTTAGCGATGCATTATTCTTCGCCAAGGTTAATTTCTAGTCCGATGTACTGTAGTTGGTTTACAGTGGCGCAAATATACCATTAGGCACCCCTTTATCAGTAGCGCTCGGGGCACGATGATCCCCCTTGCCCACCCCAAACTACGCCACTGCTGGTTTATGTTTGTTTTAGTGTAATTATGTTTTATTGGTCTATGTAATAAAGTAGATTAAAAATAACTTAAAATAAAAGATTAAAAAAAACATAATAAAAAATTGAAAAAAAAAACAACAACGTGTTATTTACAATGAACTAAATCTAAAGTGATACAAATATTTCTAGAAATTCGGAGGACTTGAAAAAATGTATAAAGCTTGGGCGCCAATCCAAAATACCAGCTTCATTCTTGTGTTGGGAAATCTGTACATCAAAGACATTTAACGGAAAATCACTTTGTGTGTACACTTTGTTTTTCAATGAACTAATTGTGAAGTTTTTAATTTTGTCATCTCATAAATGACAATCCTTAACCGGAGCCCACGGTTTAATTATTAAAGTTTACAAATTTATAAAAAAATATTTTACCAACTTTAGATTTAGTAGGCCGTAAATTTCTATTAAAATTTTGTAAAATTTTTTTTAGATTTTGTCATTTTATACTTTTTAAGGTTGAAAAAAATGACTACACTCCAGTCAGTCTTCAGTATTATTCTTGTTACCACCACAATGTTTTCACTTTGTGTACACTTCACACACACACACACACACACACATACACACATTTGGAAACAAACAACGTCATTTCTCCACGTCCATTGCTCACTTCATCTATGACGTATCTTTCTCAGTTTCCTCACTTTTATAAACATTATAAAAAATGTACTTATCTTCGTTTGCTACAAAAAATGTAATTAATTGACTGGAACGTTTTTTTTTTTAGTAAAGAGTGCTCAGTGTCATCGAGAGTACACAAAGAGTTCGAAATTTTAAAATAGATTTGAACCACGAAACGTTTGTGATAGTTGATTTCCTATTTCTCTCTACACGACAAACAAACACGACACGACACTGCCAGACAGAGCAAAACTGAATTAAATCGTATTAAAACAAGAATTATTTGAATAAATGTTTGAATAGAGATATTCATTCACATAAATCTGTTGTTACAACGGCTAAACGTTAAATGTCCGAAACACTCAAGAACCATAAGACATAGTGGCCTATTATCGACCAGATTGCGCCATTTTTCGAAAAATTCGCTACTTTTCGTTAATTTGCTACTTTTTGTGGCCAAAACTACAAAAAAAAAAGTTTTAAACTAGTGCAAAATGAAAATATATTTACTAAGTTAAAGAAGCCAACTTAGTCCATCAATTTTCGTGCTACTCTTTGCTATAGATCTCTGTTACGGCTCCTTATAATGATACTACGTATAGATGGTGTAATGATTCAGACAACTCAAATCATGAAGTTAACTCCAGTGAAGTAACACCAACAATAATTCAATTCTTGAACATGAACTGACATAAAGGTAAACCCAGGAGGAGTACAATAGCAAACTGTAAACATGCATCCATCTACATCGATGCCCAAAGCTAGACTCTACTAGAACATGCATCCGCATCCTATGATGCACAGAGCTCGACTGACTATAAACAAAGCATACCAAATGACGTATACACTAAAATCTACAATAAACTACAACACAAAATGTCGGAATGACGCCATGGCTACTGCGGTGGGCGGAGCCTACCGAATTGCGCCATCAAGCTTAGACTATATTATTTCTCCACAATATCTATTTTTATTTTTCTGCCAGATTTTTTATTTCTTGCCACTTTGGTCAAAATAAGTTGAGAATAAATTTCTCTACTAAAATTTAATAGAGATATCAATGTATGATATCAGATACAGGGTTTCAATGACACTATAGATATAAAAAAAAACGTCTATGGAGGAAGGTAAGGGGGTGAGGGTGGGAGGTTAACATCGTCTTAAAATATATATTCACTGATTCAAGCAAAACAGAAAAAAAAAAAAAAAAGAAATGTAATCTTAAACCCAAAACTAACATACAAACAAACACACTCACAGTCAAACAAATGTTGTTGATTTTTTCTATATCCCAGCGAGACACGATAAATAATAAATATAAAGTAATTATATCCAGGGCTGAAACCCCCAACCAGAGTAACTTTAATTGAAAAAAAAAATTAATATTTTCTCAATGACACTGATATCGCTGATACAGCAAGATGTCAATATAAAAGTACAACTACGTCAGTTTTCTTATGTATTTAGTTGCCAATATACACGTGTTTATCAATGAGTCCGTTGTTTTTTTTTTCATATTTATTTATGATTTAATTTCACTTATCTTATATATATATATATATATATATATATATATACTAGCTGTACCCTGCAAAACCTTTGCATAGAGTTATATCCCCTTAGGCTTGATCGCTAGGCTAGGTTATTTTTTGGTTTCGGACAGATCCGATTTTTTTCATGGTTGTATTTTAAAGTGGAATAATGTTGTATTAATTCTTTACTTTCGATTTAACGCACACTGGAAATGAGTATTATTATATATGATATACATCTATGGTTTCACTCCTCCATTTTGTCTGTGTACGTCATTCCTGTGTTTTGCGCACGCGCGGTGATGAGTCGCTTCTATTATTATTATGATTTCCTTTCTGCGTTTGTTTGTTTTTTTAATTTGTAATTTTTTTCATTCATTTTTTTGTTTTTGTCGTAGGATTAATTTTTTTTTTTTGGTGAAAATATATTTTTCAAATCTTGCGTTTTTTTAAAAATTTAAATTTACAAAATAGCTCACAAAACAAAATGCTATTATTTAACTTGTTAATCTTCTAGACAGAGTGTTTTAACTCTTTGGTCACATTGGTCTTTTAAATTTTAAAAGAAGGATGATAGGACCAACAGCTGAATGGCGTCACTGTCCATATGCGCCAAAACGGACGTCACTGAAGTGATCGGGTTGGGGAGGGGGGGGGGGAGGAGATAGAGCGAAGTTCGGTCCGGATCCAACTTATCACTGCGAATAATTCTTATACATGTTCGTATTAAATAGGCAAGTATAAAATAGCTATGGAGTATTCAGGCAATACGGCAGACATAGATAGATGGCTCAGAGGCATAGTGAGGGGTGGGATAAGGGGGGCCGCTACTCAAAAAGGGGCGCCAAATGGTATATTTTTACATATCTCTATACTTAAAAGACACATTTGTTGTCTGTCTGTCTGTCTGTCTGTTCCCTTATAACTCAAGCTCCAGACAAACAAATAAAGTGAAATTTGTTACACATACACATAATTACATGGGGAAGGTTATAGGACAGGTTTCGTTTCATCTCGATGGGTAGTTTAATTGTAATTATTTTTTTTTATTTTAGTATTTTACTATATTAAAGTAATCTCGACGGCACCATAAATAAAATTCCTCTGTGACGTCATTTCCCGATGATCGAATAGAACTTGCGCGCTGGTGCTGAATTGTCTTTTTTTTTTGTGCTGCAAAGAAATGTTGTTAGAGCATTTTTTTTTCATGCTCCCTGATTTGTACAGTTTGGGGAAGGTAAAGAAAGGAATGAAGAAGGATTTTACAAGCAGTGTAAAGCCATAATAATAAGTATATATATATATATATATATTTATATATATATATATATATATAGAGAGAGAGAGAGAGAGAGGGCAGTGGGGAGAGAGAGGAAAGGAGGGTAGGAGGGAGGGGGAGAGGGAGAGAGAGGGGGGATGGACAGGAGGAGAGAGAAGGAGGGGGAGATGTGAGAGGGAGCAGGGAGGAGAGGGAGATGGGAGGGGGAACAGGGGGGAGGGAGAGGGAGCAGGGGGTGAGAGAGAAAGGAAGGGAGGGAGAGAGGGGGTAAGGAGGGAGAGAGGGGGGAGGGAGGGAGGGGATAGAGGGTGGGAGAGAGGGAGGGAGAGAGATAAAGAGTGAGGGGGCAGGGAGGGAGAGAGAGGGAATGAGGGGAGGGAGGAAGGGGGAGAGAGGGGGAGGGAGAGAGAGGTGGAGAAGGAGGGAGGGAGAAAGGAGGGAGGGAGAGAGTGGTTAGGGAGGGAGAGAAGGGGAGAGGGGGAGAGAGAGAGGGAGAGGGAGGGAGGGAGAAAGGGAGGGAGGGAGGGGATAGAGGGTGGGAGAGAGGGTGGGAGAGAGATAAAGAGTGAGGGGGCAGGGAGGGAGAGAGAGGGAATGAGGGAGGGAGGGAGGGGGAGAGAGGGGGAGGGAGAGAGGTGGAGAAGGAGGGAGGGAGAAGGAGGGAGGGAGAGAGGGGTTATGGATGGAGAGAAGGGGGAGAGGGGGAGAGAGGGGGAGAGGGAGGGAGGGAGGGAGAAAGGAGGGAGGGAGAGAGGGGTTAGGGAGAGAGAGGGGAGGGAAGGAGAGACGGAGAGAATGTGAGAAATGGGAGGAAGAGATAAAGAGAGAGAGGGGGCAGGGAGGGAGAGGGAAGGAGGAAGGGGGAGAGAGGGAGGGAGGAGGGATGGATAGGGGGGAGAGAAGGAGGGGGAGAGAGGGAGATGGGAGAGGGACGGAGATGGGAGAGAGGGAGGGAGGGGGAGGGAGGGAGAGAGAGAGAGGAAGGGAGAGAGGGGGGTAGGGAGAAAACAGAAGGTAAACAGAAAACCTTATTTTAAACCCGGGCAAAGCCGGGTACTTGCAACTAGTAATATTATATGGTTTTCGAATGGGGGAGGGGCGCTAAAAAAGGTATTGCGCCCCGGGCGCGAGTCAAGCTCGCTACGCCACTGAGATGGCTAATTCGCTAGGAATAAAGCCACGCCCATTTACCTACAGCGACCAAAACTGTGAAGCCCAACCTGGGGGTGGGGATGATAGAGGTGGGGTGCGCGGGCTTCTATACCTGGTGTTACTGACCATTAAAATATCGCTGGCTAGTTTAATACTCCTTGACAAATACTGGCTTACCAAGTGTGAAAAAAAAAACCACAACAGCCGACATATATAATATTCTACTTCTGCTACATTGTGTTGTGATATAACATAACTGACATATATATATCATTTCACTTCTGCTAGATTGTGTTGTGATATATTCTAACTGACATATATATATCATTTCACTTCTGCTAGATTGTGTTGTGATATATTCTAACATGACATATATATATATATATATATATATATATATATATATATATATATATATATATATATATATATATATATATATATTAGAGCTGCTGTTCGATTAAAAATTTTAATCGAAATTAACGCATAATTAAAAAAATGATCGCAAATTAACGCATATTTAATCGAAAAAAATACTTTATTTATTAATTGTAACATTTTTTAAATTCTATCAACATGTCATTTTAAAATAATAACAATGTGTTTTTATTTTTTCGCACTTACTTGGCCTAAGCAATAGAATATTAAACCTTTGTCTGTGTGTGTGTGTGTGACGTCTTTGACAAGCCAGACCTTGAAATGTTCGACTCATTTTTGACGCGAGCAAGTAAGCATCCTTGTTCATTTGTTCTCAGTCTCACTTGTGGGTCGCGACTTGTTATAAAGTGTGTCGTCAACAGGAAAGAAAGAACAGAAGATGAAAAATGAAAGCCGACAGATAACATCAAAGAGTGTCATTTTACAGAATATTTTTTATTAATATAACTGACAGACCGATAAAAAAAATCTTTTTTGTTGTTCACTAAAACATTGAACAAATAGTTGATAGTAAGAAAGTAAATGAATGAAAGAATATAAGAATAACATTTATAGACAGCGACGCGCAAAACAAAACTTCAAAAGAAGATTAAAAGTAAATTTGTCCTTCAACTCGCCGACTGTGGTTGTGTTGGTGGGGAGGTGGGTAATGTTAATATTGGTAGATGACGTCACTTACCAACCACAAGTTACATTGTTTCAAAGCCATGACACTTGTCAATCAAACTATAACACGTGCAGATGTTCATTAATTGCATCATTCAGGGTCATAAGTTGGAAATAAGAAATGGCAATCCTATTGTTTCAAGGTCATATAGGTGATATGATTTATGTAAACGTGACACTCTGTGTTCGGGTTTTTTTTTCTTCCTTTTTTTTTTTAAATCGTGTCTGATCTGGTTATAGAATTGGGTTATTTACTGATTTTTTAAATTTTATCTGCAACTCTGAAATAACACCATTTGGGTACAATTTAACGCATTTAGGTGTTTGTGTTAAAAAATGTGATCGCATATTTTTAACGCATTAATTACGCTTTAATTGCAGTAAATCAACAGCCATATATAAAATTTAACTCAGTATCACAATAATTATGAAAGATACAACCACTGTCTCGGGTACAGATGTATTAGCAAGATGTTATACTATCAAAATACGATACAAAATTATGCGCAAAAAAAAATGATGATACAAAATTTCTAGCATCTTGTTATTTTGATCTAATTATAAACGGGTTCATTATACCTCTACCAATAAACTACTGTATATAATGTAAACTAGTGAATGAAAGTTTTCTCTTTTTACATCGACCGGGAAGGGAGCAGGAGTTTACTTGTCAAAGGGCTAAATAACCAAAACATCTTCATCATATATTACAAGTGGGGCTTCAGTCGACATACCTGGGGGTGAGGGTATGTGCGAATTGCGGCAGGGTGGGTGTGGTAGATCTACTTAATAAGTGGACGGAACTTAAACTTCAAATGGTGAAATTCTGTTATTTATCGTTTTGGTGGACTTTCCGCATTTAGTCAAATTAACGCATTTAAGTGTTGCGTTAAAAAATTTAATCGCAAATTTTTTTTGACGCGTTAATCGCAAATTAACGCAGTTTAATCAGCAGCCCTAATATATATATATATATATATTCACTTCTGCTACATTGTGTTGTGATATAATATATTCTGTAAATGAATTATTGAACCCCCTTTAAAAAAGAAATATATGTATATATATGTTTTTAAAAAAAAAAGGCCGGGGGGGGGGAAGAATTAACAATGTAGATATCATAAACTTGTCAGCATATGGAACATGAACTCATTCCTATGAACCGACAGACCAGGTAAGATAAAGTTCTGTCTGTCTGTGGGTCACGTGAACCTAGGTGTTTCAATGATACTCTATAACTTGTCTCGTAGTGAAACCGTTGGTTTTTTTTTTGTTGTTATTGTTTTTGTTGTTTTTTTTTTCTCAAAGTTTTTTTTTTAAGACCTATTTGAAATTAAATTGACTCGGGACGGTGGGGGGGGGGGGCGGGGAAAGGGGGGTGGGAAATGAAACAGCAAAAAATAAAAAAACAGACGTGAAATATGAGATCGTATCGTTATTTTTAAAACTTGGTTGGTATCGAATGTCGTTTTAATGAGTAATCGAATGACATTTGTAGCTGACGTTTTACATGAGCAGAAGTGTGATGAAGCCAGCCAGACTCTTGAAGTTTCCTTGTGTTTGAAAGATAAATATAATATGTAAAATATGGCACGCAAAAAAAAAAAGATCAGCCATATCAATAAAACATCATAAATACAAAGCTATGGAGAAATCAATAATACTCATTAAATAAAAAGAAATAAATAATAATACGAAATTTATATAAAATAAATATAAATGATGTTAATAGTCGATAAACATTTTTCTGATACTTTACACTCTAGAACAAGGGTGGGCAACATTTTTTAATCGCGGGCCGCATTGAGATCGTAAATTTGATCAAAGGGTCGGACGAAAAGCAGTTTGATAGGGATTTGGCATTAGCAAATATAAATCAATGGTAAACGTTATAAACATTAAAAAAAAAAAGCAAGCGATGTGCTTCACTTTGAAACAAATGGCGGGCCGAGGTAAACAGCTCGGCGGGTCGGACTGGGCTCACGGGCCGTAGTTTGCCCATTTGTTGCTGCTCTTAGAATATTCTTCTTGGGCAATGAGAGTCAACGTGAGGGGAGAGAAAGGTGGAGATACAGCGGGCAATGAGAGTCAACGTGAGGGGAGAGAAAGGTGGAGATACAGCGGGCAATGAGAGTCAACGTGAGGGGAGAGAAAGGTGGAGATACAGCGGGCAATGAGAGTCAACGTGAGGGAAGAGAAAGGTGGCGATCAGCCCCGTAGCGTGAAAATTCTACAGCAGGGGCCAGGCAATAGCAGTGGTGGGGGCAGGTAATACATTTTACTAAGTAGAAAAAATAAGCAGAGGGGGCCAGACAAAACGCTGGGGGCCCGGCCTTCTTGGCTCCCCGCACGCTACGGGCCTGGTGGAGATGTGTTTCTCTTATGGTAGAAAGTGAGTTTCCCACATAGTGACTATGGTATGTTGAAAATGAACACACACACACACACGCACACACACAAACTACAAGGGATTTTTTTTTGTTTTACTTTTGCGGGGCCGGAATAATGTGGCAAGCATTGAAAAAGAAAGAGAGGTCGGCCTAGAAACGCCTGGAGGCGAGAATTTGAAGCGGACATCACCAGCATGGGGTTCAGCTGGAAGCAACTGGAGAGAAATGGCTCAGGATAGAAGTCGCTGGAGATCTTTATTTGGTGGCCCATACCCCGATAGGAGTGACGGGCAACGATGATGACGATGAGAGGATATAAGGCACAGGGCCGTGGTTTTTTTCGGAAGGGAGGGAGCAGGGGGAGCCTCCTCAAACAAGCGTGTAGGGGCCATAGGTAGGCAGGGGTTGTCCTAAACTTTCAAAAAAGGGCTTTCAAGTGTGCTCTTTTGACATTGATGATTTTTCATTTTGGCCCTGAACACAAAGATGACCCGGAAACAAAAAAAAAATTAGCTCGCCATCTATTTCAATTGAAAAAAAAAATTGCATGCGCTCTCTCTTGTTTACCCCCCCCCCCCCAGCCCAACCCCACAGGTCACAGGTCACCAAGGTTTTGACGCAGACCTGTATGCAAATAAGTACGTGTGTGTGTGTGTTTGTGTGTGTGTGTGTGTATCAGTGTGTGGTTGAGCAAACAATAAATATTGTATCATTTTGTTTCAATACCTGTATACGTTTCTGAATTTCGAGTGTGTGTGTGTGTGTGCGCGCGCGCGTGTGTGTGTGTGCGCGATTATTTAATGTCACAGTGCTCTCATTAGTCCCAACCTCTCTCTCGCCATTTCCTCCAAAAGTACTTTCAATTGTCCCTCAAACAAAAAAAAAGAGACAGACAGACGACATCCGTGAGATCACAACTTAATTTTGACGCATCACTCCCCCATCCCCCTCCCTCTCCGTCCGCTTTTTTTAAAAAGTGCCCCAACTGTCTTGTTCGGCGGTACGTCAAGTTATTTTACCTCATTGAAGTACAAATATGTCGTGCACAGAAGGTAACAGAGGACTTTACCATAAATGTTTAAAAAAAAAAGGGCATGTCTCTTAAGTTCGCATTCGCTTTGTTTACAAGTCACGGCTGCTATTAGTTACAACAACATCCCATAATTTCTGTGTCACCTTCCAATGCTCATGTGTCCATTTTTTTATTTCTCTTTAAAAAAAAATCTTTTCATTTGAAACTAAATAATGGAAACTTTTTACTAAATCAAAAATTTCCACATCTACAAAAATGTCGTAAGTCTATTTAATCAAATTTAATTTCATTTCCCGCCAAAAAAAAATAAAAGAGCTTAATTCTTTATAGAACTTTGAGAGACCAAACGATACGAATTGTGTGAGTAAATAAAACAACTACAAGTAAACAAAGTTTTACTCACTAATTAAAACGTGCTTGCAAAGCAAATCTTATGTTTAGGCAAACTCCTAAAGCCTTTACCCCTTTACGGGATCGGCAAAAGACTTGCTAGAAATTCCTATCAGATTTAATTTCCGGACATGGTCCATTGCCTAGCCAAACCACTCTTTGCCAAGGCCATTTAAGAATCCAAGAACAGGTTAGTTTTCACAGCTAGTATACTTAGTTAGAAGCGGGACGTTTGGTCAAGTGTGTAGATACTCTATTGTCGACATGAGAATCTTTGGTTCGATCTTCGGTGATATTTTCCACGTGAAATTTGTTTCAAAGTCGTCCCACAAGCCCATCCAGCTTTAAATGGGTACCTGACTTAAGTTCGGGAAGTAAAGGTGGCTGGGCGTTGTGCTAACCACAAAATCCCTCCATATGCACAGGTTATAGAAACAGGTGAATTATACACTTTACCTGCCCCGATGGCACACATTTGGGCTAAAGGAACTTTTTTGCATACTTTCCTAGTAAAGATAAAGAAATACTAAATCCACCAGTGGATAACTTACAAGTATATATCGTCATTGTAACATCATTATGTGATCCTGATCCAATTCTGTCGAGTGCTTGATATTTCTGTGTGTATGTGTCGGTGTGTGTGTGGGGGGGGGTGGTGAAGGGCTTTAAAGACACCGCAGTGAATCTCTCTTCCCTTTGTCGCGCAGTCACCAGTACGGGTCAGCATATTGCCGCGTGTCCACTCCTTTGTTATTTATCCAACTCTTTCTCTGACGGACTCTAATGACGCGCTCCTTCCAGTGAAACTTTGAATGACCATTTTTGTGTAAACTCAAGAGCTTAACATTCAATCGACCAGAGGCATGGGGGGGGGGGGGGTAAGGTGCTCCGTAGTGTGCAGGCAAATGCTATAAAATGACGTTTTAATCACTGTGTGTTTGTGTGATCAGAGAGGGCCCCATTTGCCGGAAAACTGTCAGGAGCGTAAGGTAACTTTCGGCTGCGTTGTACTAGTACATAAGACATATTACCTTTTTCATCTCTCCCCTATCTCTCTCTCTTTCTCTCTCTCTCTCTCTCTCTCTCTCTCTCTCTCTCTCTCTCTTGTGATGTTTTACTTTTGTCTTCCCGATTAAGTGTCAAGAGAGATGATGGGGGAGGGGGAAGGGGGCGGGTGCACCGCCTTGGTGGTACTTCCTGTTACATTTGAAACACAGAAAGTGCACAAGAGAAATGTCAAACCACCACAACGATGTGCTTAGTGGGAGAACTAAGCCACAATTTAAGAGATAAGTCATCATCCACTTTAAAGAACTTAAAGCAGTCAGTTTAAAGTAAAACCCATTAAAGTATAATTAGTAAATATCACACAAAATGTCACCATTTCCCCTTATCAACATTTTCAAAATGTTGGCTCTCAATCTTGGACCAGGCAGCGTTCAAAAGTTCAATGACCTACAAATGCGTCAGATATTAACAAAAAAAAAAAGCTGAAACGTAATGTCATAATGACTTTGTATTCAACATCAGTGGTTCTAAAATTAGAGCATTCATCCATTATTGTCCATTTTTTTAAAGTATTGGCTTTAATTTGAATGATAGCAAGAGCTGATGCTGTTCCATAAATTCACATTACATGATCAATTTGACCTGTTTTGTTTAATTTGAATGATAGCAAGAGCTGATGCTGTTCCATAAATTCACATTACATGATCAATTTGACCTGTTTTGTTTAATTTGAATGATAGCAAGAGCTGATGCTGTTCCATAAATTCACATTACATGATCAATTTGACCTGTTTTGTTTAATTTTTTTTTCATATTTTTTTAGCTGTTAAATCTGATTAAAACACTGGAGTCAGACCTCGTTGAATTCGGTTTTCCCCGAATTTCATACCTTAAATCTGTTTCTGTTTTTGTCAATTTTAGAGGGATTTTGTCTACGTTCTGGTCGATTTTCCCAAATACTTTGTTTGATATTTACATCTTTATTTCGTCTCTCTACCAATTTAATAGATTCATCGCATTCATAATATATGTACGCTGAATTCCACAGCCGTACCTCGGTTTTCGTTGATAAATGTATCAGAAAGCAATAGTGTGCGGTGTGTGTGTTCGCGAACTCGCCGGCCATTTCGCACTTTGGCCGAGTTGTGTGGCCAGTTTCCGATGTACTATTATGATCTTCATGACAGTAAACAAACACCCACAATCAGGACTTTTTTCTTCCGACTTCGGCCGATTGCCCCATGCCATTTCGCAAACTGGCTGGCCAAACCCACGAAACCTAGAAAAGATCGGACATTGGCCCGTCAATGTGATGTGATATTGGCCGATTCCCAATTAGGCCGGTGTTTTTATGTGAGACGTGAAGGCGTGAGTGAACTTCGCTTTGGTTTTTTTTTAGTTAAAATCCCAAGCGAGATTAGTAAAACCTGTTAATGTCAGTGATGTCCCCTGGCTAATCCACACACTCGTCCATGTGTGTGACAGTTAAATAGGACACTGCGTAACACTTCCACAACGTCAGCAGCCCGATGTGTGGAGTTTAAGATCAAGTGCGATAGATAAATAGATAGATAGATAGATAGATAGATAGATAGATAGATAGATAGATAGATAGATAGATAGATAGATAGATAGATAGATAGATAGATAGATAGATAGATAGATAGATAGATAGATAGATAGATTTACAGTTCCTGCAGTTGAGTATGTATTTAATAAGGAAAAGTCTCTCGAGACCTATTTATATCTGAGTTCTAAATATTCTGCTCCGTGTTAATGACTTAATCGTGACGAGTTGTTTGTTTCAAACTCCGTTGTCTTGAGAACATTTCTATTAAAATTGAATTTCTGCTGACTTCTCGGAGCAGCTCCGTTCTGTTGTTGTTGTTGTTTTGTATTTTTTTTTTTAGAGTACATGCTCCCGGTGTTTATACAGATCAATACCTTTAATCAGTTGTAATGTTACTCTTTTGAAAATAGTTGTATGTCAAAGAGAAATAGGGTGAATTTGTGTGTGATTGTGCAAGTGTGCGTGTGTGTGTGTTTGAGTGAAGCTGGGGGATAGGAGCTTCCCCTCCCACGGATCTTCACCAATCAACTCAACGGTTTTTTTTTGTTCTCTATCCATCTATCCCCCTCCTCTACCCCCAGATGTCCATATTGTAATCAGCCCCCCCCCCCCGGGGAGTTGGGGGGGGGGGAGGTGGGGATGGGAAGGCTTAGTGGCTATTTTCTTTTTTTTTTTTAAATATAGGCCATACATCTAAATGAATACTAGGTCATGCCACGTGATATGACAGCTACATTAAGGTCACGTGAGGTCAGGCGCGCCAAGGGTTCTCACTTTGTTATTGTTCAGAAAACAAAAACCCCGCAGGTCAAAATATGTGATTTACCCATCTGGATCTATCTATCTGTTTATCTGTGTCCTTGTAGTCAGTCTGTGTGTTTGTCTGTCAGTCGATCTCTCTCTCTCTCTAACTATATGTATGGCTAGCTCATGGATGGGCCAACCTTTTTGAAAACTCGGGCCACGTGATGTTCTCAAATGTTACAGTTATGCCGTACCAAGAGCAGAAAGGATGAAGTTTTTTGTGTATGAACTAATAAAAACTAAATATTTAGCCCAAGTCTGGTCTATCTATCTGTCTGTCTGTGTAAAGAGACAAAAATAGCTTATCTGAACTAATAACTGTCCAATTATGCTGTCACTTGGCGAGTAAGCATTGCAGACAATTTATTTCTTGAAGAACACATCTGCAAGACGAAATCTGACATTACAAGATTCATTCTAAACTAAGATTCAAGTAAAAATAGTCCCGAACCGATGGATTTGGGGGCCCGTGGGGGGGCTTGGCCTCTTTGTGGGCCCATGCATTTTGACATGCGACACCATGACATAAGATAATGTACTTAATATTTAATGTGAAAATAATTTTTGCCCCCTCCCCTCTTTAAGTTGAAACCCGGGAAGATTTTCGAATATGAACCCCCTCTCCCCACCATAGGTACGCCGCTGAGTAAAAACTTTGCCTGTCCTCGTTCCGTTGGTCTCACCCTCCCAGAGTATTATGCTCTGTTGGCTCCGGGTGTGGTATGCAATTTATCACAGATTTTAGACCCACTAGTTTAAAACAAGTTTCCACTGAAACAAACAACTCCTTGCTCATCATCAATCAAAAGTGCAAACCATCTCAAAGTCCCATGATATATGGCCGTGTTCATACCAGTGTGTGTGTGTGTGTGTGTGTGTGTGTGTATGTGTGTCGTTCGGGATGGCATGCTCCCATTTTGAAGACAGTGGCGTTCACCTAATAAAAAAAAACTTGATTATTTTATTGAGGAATGCAACATTTCTGACAACTTCAAAAAGATTACAATAAAGTAGAAGACTGCGAAATTTCCGACGATTTCTCTCTTCCACTGGAGTGAAGTGCAAAGATCTTGTCGTAATTTCTACATTTCGGCATTGGTCATGCAACATTTCTGACAACTTCAAAAGATTATAAAAAAGAAGAAGACAGCGACATTTAGCCGATTTTTCTCTTCCACTGGAGTAAAGTGCAAAGATATTTTTCGTAATTTCTACATTTCGGTATTGGTCATAGCCGTCACAAGGAGGGGGGATGATTCGAACGAAAGTCACGTGTCACAAGCCTTAAAATGTCTCCGTCTGGTAGAGTCATATGTTGTAAACTTAACAATGGTTTGGGGAGGGGGGTGTGATTAAAAAGGGGAGGCCTAGTTTTTTGAAGTTTGTTAGGGGGGCCCAATATAAGCTGGCCCCGCAGCACTGCATTCATCTGAAGTCATGCAGTTTTAAAAAAAAAATATTGAATAACTCGGGTTTAAATTGGTTTAGAAATTAGCAAATATACCCCCCCCCTTTATCAGTGCAAAACTCTGTCTTTCTATCTCTCTCAAGCACTCTCTCTTTTTATCTCTCTCTCTCTCTCTCACTCACTCTCCCTCTCTCTCGCTCACTCTCTCTTTCTATCTCTCTCACTCAGTCTGTCTTTCTATCTCTCTCACTCACTCTCTCTTACTATCTCTCTCTCTCTCTCTCTCTCTCTCTTTCTATCTCGCACGCTCTCTAATCATAAAACCACTATCTGAACAAGAAACAATTATATGTTTCCATCTTTCTTTTTCGTTTTAATCCGCCTATGTATGACCTACTTTGTCCATATAAATCCTACACGTTAGTCCATATCGATCCACTGGGATTTACCCATCGGCTTGACCTTTTACCCCAATTTTCAAGTTTCATACTCCAAACGGCCTTGACATGGTAATATTTCCTTTTATTATTTTTTTTTAAACTGAACAGTAGTAGAAATGGTGGTTTTTTTTTTTAAATATATAAACAACAACTTAGGTAGTTGTAAATATTGTTGTTTGTTTTGTCTTTCGTTCAATCATCGATCTTGGTTAATGAATTCTTTGTCAAAACAACAACAACAACAACAACAACAACAACAAAAGATAAATGATGTAGTCAAATTTACTTCTGTCTTACATGACTGTAATGATATTGTGTAAACCCAGTAACTGAGTGTACAATCCTGTACCCCACCCCCACCCCCTTCAATCCCCCACTGGACTCAGAGTAAGTGAGTGTAGAATCTCGTATCTCCCCCCCCCCCACCCATACAGTTACTGTATGTATTGTCGTTCCCCTCACAGTAACTGTGTGTACAATTTCGTGTTGGGCCGTTTCTGACTATATGTCTCCCTGCCACATTTTCCTCTTTCAATTTACAGTGAAAACATATGCGTGCGCGCGCGTGTGTGTGCGCGTGTGCGCGTGTGCGCGTGTGCGTGTGTGAGTGTGTGTGTGTGTGTGTGTGTGTGTGTGTGTGTGTGTAGAGGTTGGCAATACTGGCGACCGGCTTTTTTTTTGCCTTGTGCCTGAAGATGGCCCTGTGTTATTATTGTCTCGCTTTAAGAAGAAGAAAAAAAACCTCCCCCGCCGGATCATAATACTAGCCCCAGGGTTCCACGCACTGACCCCCACCCACCACCACCACCACCACCACCACCACCACACACATTCACTGCATCGTGATACTCGCCGAAGGTATCGCGCACGGAGCCGCGCGCCCTCCCCCCCTCTTCCTCCTCCACCTCACTGCATCATGATACGCACCCAAGGCTCCACGCACTAACCCCCCTCCCCCCACTACCACCTCATCATGATACCCGCCCAGGATACCTCCTCCTCCCCCCCCCACCCCCAGTCCTCAAAGTCCAACCGTAAGATCGCCTCTGGTCACATTATTCACATTCGTTTCTTAGCCCTCCAGTGAGTAGTTTCAATCTACTCTCTGATCCAAACTTACCCATCAACCAAGAGAACTGATCTTATTACAAACTAACCGCCAACCAAGAAAACTGATCAAATACAGACTTACCACACCAACCCAGTGAACTGAATGACCTTTCATGGATCATAAAACTTGTAAAAAGTAAAAAAAAAAGGGGGAGGGGAAGAAACAAAAAAAAGGTCGACCCACTATGAGGTGATCACAAAGCCTACAGTGTCATCGCCCTCGGTGACTTTTGAATGTGCCATTGTTGGAACTACAGCTCAAGATTACCGGATACTATCCGACGCCGTGACCCACGGACTAATGACGTCCCCGTTTGTTTGGTTGGTTGCTACGTCAAACTCATTTAATCGTTTGATTTATATAAGTTCAAATGACCACTATATAAGTTGAAATGACCACTATATAAGTTCATATGACCACTATATAAGTTCATATGAACCCTACATAAGTTCAAATGACCACTATATAAGTTCAAATGACCACTATATAAGTTGAAATGACCACTATATAAGTTCATATGAACCCTATATAAGTTCAAATGACCACTATATAAGTTCAAATGACCACTATATAAGTTCAAATGAACACTATATAAGTTCATATGAACCCTATATAAGTTCAAATGACCACTATATAAATTCAAATGACCACCATATAAGTTCAAATGACCACTATATAAGTTCAAATGACCGCTGCACCCAGGCCGTTCTGTTACATTTAGGAACGCAACGTGGCCCACGAATAATAACGTTCGCCGACCACTAGCACACCTTGTACCAGGAAAGAATAAACGTTAAACATTTTTTTAAGGGTTGGGGAAATTAACTTTTAATTAACATTTTTAATGCGAATAAATTAATTCACTTTTTTCTCCACATTTAAACAAAAAAAAAAACATTTGTAATTTTCATTCACACAAAATAATATTTCGACTGATACAAAATCCATGGCATGTTTTTTACGTAATTTTTTTATTTCAAGAAAATCTTGCTGACTGTCAATTACAACTCATCTATATACAGGTCAACGATGGGATGAAAAAAGGCAATATCATATTTCCAAGTTTCTTATTTTATATCAGAAAAAAAGAGTTCACCATAAAAACTTATGGGAGACAAAAAGCAGAGCTAGTTCAGTTGAACATTTTTCCATCATGAAAAACGCCAAGAGCAAGTTAAAAAAACAACAACAACAACAACAACAACAGACTTTCATGTGAAGTCACACCTCAAATGATCAAAGCCGCCATTACCAGCCGTGAGCCTGACTTCATCACCATGGCAACGAAAATGCAAGCATGTCCATAGGATTAATAAAAACCATTTCATAGATTGTGCATTTTAATCTGTGTTTGTGCCTTTTTTTTAAGAAACTTCTACTGAATTTACTTTTTATATTTAGTCGTGATGTGGGGGTATAAATATAAACAAAATCAATTTTCTTTCAACCTAAATTATTTGCGGCCGCCAGTGTGTGTGTGTGTGTGTGTGTGTGAAGTCCCCACCATGTACGATAGTGCAATGGCCATGGTTGCACCACGGGAGATATAGCGGGGGGGGGGGACTTAAGCCATGACCAGCAATATCCATTGGTCCTCACCGGAGATCGAACCAGGGACCCATTGGGTCGACAGTCGAACACATTCCCGCTCATAGCGTTCGCCCTGTCCCCACGCCCCTAACCCGCCCCTCTGAAAACATTATTTCTTTTTCTTTTTTTTTGTTCTCTTAAAAATATTTGTTTGTTTTATTTTAAATGAAAACTTGCGAGAAAGTTCTTCGCTTCTGTTTTTACGTGTGCATTTATTTCTTGTCATATAATTCCAGCCCAAAAAACTTCTCATTGTTTCCAGGAATTGACTGTAGTTTCCTGGAAACAAGAATATCCTGCCTTTTTTTTTTTTTAATAAATGTCAACATGGACTTTTCTGTGTTGAAATAAAAAGTTGGTGAAGTCAGCAGAGACTTGATACATCAATAATAAATGTTTAATTAATACAAAAACATCAATCCCGACACATACGCGCGCGCATACACACGCACACACAAAATCGCTCACACTCCATTGTTCTAGTTGTTCTGGGAAAGAATGAACGCTGTAAGGGGAGACCACTCGCCTATTGTCAACCTGTGGAGTCCTAATTTTATTTTATTCGATTTTTTTTTCCCTTATTTTTTACATTAATTGACAATTTATATTTTTTTGGTCAAAATTCAGAGCTTGTATAAAATCTGAGAGAAAGATGAAAAAGTCTCACATTTGAAGGGGCGTTAACGTACCCGAGCACAGCGCACCACATCATCGTGATCCAAATTGTGGACTTAAAGGGCTTGGTCAGGGATCGGCAGACTACGGCCCGCGGGACAGGTATGGCCGATATGGCTGTTTGATCCGGCATCTTTTAATAGGAAATCATCGCTGACCGTTCATTGTGTTTTTTTTTTAATTTCGTCCACTTAGTTCGGACCAGTGTGTCCAGTCAAGAAGCCAATGTGCCTCAAGATTCAAAAAGTTTGCCCACCCTTCAGAGGCGTTACTAGATGGAAGGGTCCTGATTCGAAAGTACCCCCAAGGCCCCAACTTGAAGGGGGACCCCCCCCAACATTGTTTTTACATTAAATATTAAATACATTATCGCATGTCATGATGTCGAATGTCAAAATGCAGGGGCCCCCAAAAGAGGCCAAGCCATCCCCCACCCCCTGGGCCGCCAAAGACCTAGGTTTGGCACTGCCACCCCTTGCTGATCTGTTAATTTCGGTTTTCTTCCATTGTTTTTTTTTTTTTCCGACTGGTGATTGACGTAAAGCCCCAGGCACCTCTATAGAATAAAACATAAAAGTTTGATAATCCCTGTGGTTGCACGAAAGAATAAATGCAAAGATGTAAAGTGAGAAACATAAATAAAGTGAAAAAAATTGGAACATTTAAAATTGAAAGGGGGTAGGAGGGGGGCGGCACGTCTTGGATAACGTAAGATCAAACTGATAGTCAAACAGGCACAAAAACCTGTAACCTTAACCCTAATCCAGACCGATATTTCCTCTACCCAGTTCTATTTTCTTTTTATATAAATAACCAACACACAAGTTTAGTGCGCAGTTTCCGCCCCTCCCCCTTACCGAGCGTTGAACTCAGTTGCATTGTGACGTATTCAAAGATTGAACTGACACAACGGGGCGGGGAGGGGGGTGGGATGGGATGGGGGTTAGGTGTTAGGCGGATCAAATAACAGAGGTCAACAAAGGTCATCTGGTCTTACATTTCTTCCCTACCGATTGTCGTCTGCTGTAAGAACAGACACATGATATAAATGTAATAACGTACGTGCATTAGGAATGTATTAGCATTTAGCACGTACCGCGAATGTACTCTTAACTGTTTTGTAAAGTCCCCCCATACCCTCCCCCCACCCTCAAACCAACCCCTTCCCCCTTCCAGCAAAACTAGTATGGCACGTTATTATATCACTGAGAATGTAACTAGAAAGCTGTTTATACATTCTCAGTGTCGTGAACTTTTAGTTCGTTTTTGTTGTCAGGGCATTGACATAGTTGTTGTTGAGATGTTCAGAGACTTGCATGTATAGGTAGATACACGATAGATGTATGTATAAAGATAGATTGATAGTGATAGATAGATAGATAGACAGATAGATAGATAGATAGATAGATAGATAGATAGATAGATAGATAGATAGATAGATAGATAGATAGATAGATAGATAGATAGATAGATAGATAGATAGATAGATAGATAGATAGATAGATAGATAAATGTTATATTAATTGATTGAATGGACATACATTGCCTGCGTTCTTTTGAAAATCACTAGTAAAAAAAAAATATGAGCTTTATAAAGGACAAAAATAAATTGAAGTACAATGTTTGACCCGCGTCTCCCTAGGACAAGGGAGTGCTGATTATTTGGGGGGCGGGGGGGCGCAATGATGCGTGGCCTGAAACAACAACAACAACAACAACAACAACAACAACAACAACAACAACATTGCAAACACAATACTGTGGGTTGGAAGATTGACGCTTAGGTCACGTGATCTGCTGACCCGTCGCTATTTTCATTTCATTCATACCCCCCCCCCCAGAAAAAAACCCCGCCCCACCAACCCCCTCCTCCCCCCCCCTCCCACCTCTCTCCGTTGCACTCACATAAACTTGCAGCTTGTTTCTATTTTACTAAGACGTCAATCTCCATCCAGGGACAACAACAGCAACAACAATAATAACAACAACAACACAGAATTTACTTAATGAATATAATAACAACATTGATATTAAAAAAAAAAAAACACCTTTTGTTTGTTGTCGGGGCTGTACTGGCCGTGGGAGTTGCCGGTGTTTGATAAACTAGTCATTGTAGGAGTGTCCGTTATATTTTTTTTTTCTTAAAAATTTTATCGAGAAATAAAGTTGGTGAGTAATGGGGGAAAAAGGGGCTGGACTGAAAAACAAAATCAGGCGCAGTGGTTCTTGCAGCTTGCACACTTTCTTGATATTTGGCAATACTTGATTATTTTTGCTTAGGACACTGCAACTAATTTAACATGAAATTATTTAACATTTTTTAACTACCTTCGCTGCACAACATTCAATTTGGATATGTTCAGGCAGGACCGTTCTTAGAATTTGAGGGGTGGGGGCTAGAATCATAGATACGTTTTGGCGCTCTAAGCAGGGGTAGTTTTAGGGGTCTTAGGCCAATGTACTTTTGAGGCCCGTAGGAAAAAGGGTCTTTAGGTAATTTAAGGGCCACAGACAATAACGATGTAAAGGGCCCTAAAAAATCATTTTTTTTGTTCTTTTTTGTCTCTTTCGATTTTAGCCCGCTGTGCCGTTTATTATTGCTTCAGACACGCCTATAGCGCAAAGTGGGGTGGGGATAAACAAAATGTGGAGTGATGTTCTAGGTAAGCGAAATGGGTTTGGTGCGAGATCAAGTAAACTCGTCGATATTATCCCGGATGTCTACCGCAGGCGTGACCCAGCGGCGGGGCTGCTTTCGATGAATGTCACGTGATCAAACACCTCGACAACATCCGCCTTGTAAGGGAGGCGCTGCAGTTTTCATTTCCGACGCGCAAAAAAAACCTCACCCAATGGCCGTGGACAAAGGGGGGTGGGGTGGCCGTATGTGCGCACACAATGCTCAATTTAGGGACATGCGCCTTGTTAGTTAGGATAGTCCGTTTTAGGGTGCCCATTCGGATACAGTAAATGACATAGCAGGGGGCGTATGGGTGTTATCAGGCGGGCCCCAAGCTGGTAATGTTTGTCAGTGGCCCAAGATGAGCTGGAGGCAGCCTGAAATCACCGCAACATATACAGACTTCTATTTATCAGTCAGAAGCAGCAACCTTTAAGTTTATTAGTTCAGTGGACTTAAAATTTAAAAGCAAAAAATACTATTTCCTCCAAAAAAAGTTGAAAAGTAAGGTAAATTTCCTTAGCCCTGAAGGGCCTTCGGGACAGATGAAGTGTAGATAAGAAGGGATTGTGCGGTAAGTACAACGGGTGGACTTGTGGGATTGTGACCAACTTTCACCACTAATAAGGTTAAAAGTCGGAAAACCTTTCCCCATTTACTCGAGCAGTTTTTAGTGTTTTTGTGGTTCAATGCAGAGAATTTCCGATACATTTGAAAGTCTTATTAAAAGTAACATCCGGACTCCGGACCCTAACCAAAAGAACGGCTCTGGATGTAACTTTGGATGAATGAACTTAACTTCTTAACTAATAATTCAACGGTAATATGTAATATGTAAGAATGGTATTATGTAATTGGGATAATATGTAAGTGGTGGTAATATGTACGTGTGGGGAACATGTAAGTGGGAATAATATGTAATTGGGGGTAATATTTAAGTGGGGTAATATGCAAGTGGGTGTAATATGTAAGTAGGGGTAATATTTAAGTGGGGTAATATGCACTTGACTCAATTTAAAATAAATAAAATAAATGAAACCACTGATCTGGGCATGTACTAGCCACGTGATTCTAGTCCAGCTCGTGAGGGCGTTGTATCGGGACATCAGATCAGTTGTAAGTGGCTGGACTTTATAAACACCCGCAGGACAGACGGATGGCGGTCTTCTTGGACGCTCTCACACATGTAAATAAACAATGACAGAAAGCAGACGTGAACTGCTGCACATCTTTGTGGCTGGGAATGATGAAATCATGACCGACAGACCAATGGATCAACTGATTTATGAACTGATGATACACTCGCCCCCCCCCAATACAAAGCTTTGCGATAGCCCCTCCCCATTCGAGCATACACCAAAAAAATTAAAATTTAAACTCATATATACGTGTATCGATTATCAGCTACACTTTAGGAGGGAGTGGGGCACCAAGCAAGTGTCAGGACTTATCAGTATGTTAAACCGGACCTGGATTGTACACAGCTCCGTAGCGTGAAAAATTCTACACTACAGCAGGAGCCAGGCATTCTACAGCAGGGGGCCGGGCAATAGCAGGGGGGGGGGCGGCAGGTAATACATTTTACTAAGTAGAGCAAATGAGCAGATGGGCCAGACAAAACGCAGGGGGGGGGGCGTCCCCCCTGGCTCCCCCTGCACGCTACGGGCCTGATTGTACAAGAGATAAACAGACTAGATAGATAGATAGATAGATAGATAGATAGATAGATAGATAGATAGATAGATAGATAGATAGATAGATAGATAGATAGATAGATAGATAGATAGATAGATAGATAGATAGATAGATAGATAGATAGATAGATAGATTGGTTGACCGATTCATTGATATGAGTTTTTGTGCACATAAAGGCCATCAACTTTGTCCATCGTTGACCCAACGACCAACCGGACACTGACGCCTGAAATCGAAAGGAAGAAATCATGGCTGTGTGTTAGGACACATCGCGTGACATACGGCCAAATTAACAAGGTGTGTATGTCTATGTATCTGTGTGTGTGTGTGTGTGTGCCGCCAATGATGTGCAAGCACACACAAGAGCCTCCAGCCACACACAACACATCAGAAGTACGGGTCACACAGATAACAAGCACACCCAGGGGGGTTAACACTTTCTTGGCAGCGACAGGGAAAGGTAACGAAACAAACAAACAAAAAAAACAGATGCAGGGGGGGGGGGATGGATGGAGAGGGTGATGGGGAGTTTGTAGGTGAGTCGTATTTTGCCAAATGTCAACGTGAGCCACACTTCAATCTAGTCTCCACCGTACAGTACAGTTGAACTGATAATGATCTCAACTTTCTGCACTTAAAATACAAAAAAAAATCGAGTACAATAAAAAAAATCTAACTGATGAGTAATTCGATTAGTTTGTACTGCCAGCTTCAGAACCATTCTTATTGGTGGGCGAATTAGGCCATAGCAAAGGGCACCGACCTTTAGAAATGGGCTCCTTCAGTTATATGTATATGTATCCATTCATTCACCTATGTATCCATTCATTCACCTATGTATCCATTCCTTCACCTATGTATCCATTCATTCACCTATGTATCCATTCATTCACCTATGTATCCATTTAGTCACCTATGTATCCATTTAGTCA
This sequence comes from Bulinus truncatus, assembly GCA_021962125.1. NCBI lineage: Eukaryota > Metazoa > Mollusca > Gastropoda > Planorbidae > Bulinus > Bulinus truncatus. The sequence continues at coordinate 30,878,788 of JAGDYQ010000001.1, read as the reverse complement.
CCTATGTATCCATTCATTCACCTATGTATCCATTTATTCACCTATGTATCCATTCATTCACCTATGTATCCATTTAGTCACCTATGTATCCATTCATTCACTCATGTTTGCATTCATTCACCCATGTATCCATTCATTCACCTATGTATGCATTCATTCACCCATGTATCCATTCATTCACCTATGTATCCATTCATTCACCTATGAATCCAGTTATTCACCCATTTATCCATTCATTCACCTATGTATATATTTATTCCCCCATGTATCTATTAATTCACCTATGTATCCATTCATTCACCCATGTATCTATCAATGTGTCTTTATATCTCTGCGAATATTTATTTAAGTATCTGCCTTCATGTTTGTGTTTCTATCTACTGATTTATTTACATATACAGATTTCGCTTGATTTAACCCATTCATCTTTCATTTACCATCCCCTGAATGTCGCCTTAGAATATTCTGATTCCCGAATACTCATGTCATCTTGCTCTAACTATAGTCAGCTTCATAAAGTTTCTCCCTTCTTTCCTGGGCTCTCTCATAAACAAGTTGCCAAATGCCAAGTGAGTCAAATCACCTGTCTATGTCTTACGAGGTTGCATCCACAGTCAAATCACCTGTCTATGTCTTACGAGGTTGCATCCACAGTCAAATCACGCAAGGCCTGTGGTGGTGGATATTGAAAAGAAGCTAGAATAATCTGCCCCATGAGAGGTTTATAGGGTCAAAATATAAACAACATTACAGGGACTTTAATTATAACGATAACCTCCCAGCCGCAGTGATATTTATATCCTTACATTCAATCTCCGCGCATCGCCACTGATAATTACGTTTAGTTTTTATTACAAAAAAAAAAAAGCAACAACAAATATATATATATATATATATATATATATATATATATATATACACACACACACACTTATCTTGCCACTGAACATTGCACATTATATTTTTACGTCAATTAGTAATCACCCCTTATTATAATGATCATGGATGCCAGTAGAGAAGAGTGCGGACACCCCCCTCCCCACCCCGGGGGGGGGGAGGCATTTTGTTGGATGTTAACAGACGCTAGATGAGCGGTCGACGGCTCTCACTTTAGTGATATTGGCAACAGTCATGTATTTTTATGTAGGCGATAAGTTTATTTGTTGTATTTATTTTGTCAAAAATTAAAAAAAAAATAATAAAGTAAATAATATACACGCAGAAAAAGAGGAAATAAAAACTGTGACCTGCACAAATTTTCGTTATATTTGAACACAAGTTTAAAATAACCACTTTCTTGAAAATAAAAACAGTTTGTTCAATTTTTTTTATAAAATTTAAAAAAAAAATGTCAAATGCTGAATAAATAAGGTATACAATTTTATTTTTAAAAAAAAATAATTTTTTTAACAAGAAATTACATTTTATATAAAAAAAATAATGCGTATATAACACGATCTTCAAATAAATCAAATATGTAATTATTTACATCATGAAATGCTCTATAACTTTTATTTTCATTACTTCAAATAATTTTATATGTGTATATAACACGATCTTCAAATTAGCCAAATATGTAATTATTTCTATCCTGAAATGCTCTATAATTTTTATTTCTATTATTTCAAATAATTTTTCGACGACAATTTGAAAAAAAAAAAAGAAAAAAAAACATAGCATGTAGCAGTAATTTCTCTATGAATCAAATCTCCTGGGAGTGCAGCGCAGGGAAAAGGTTGATGAACGAGCAGAGCGCGTAGAGTCCGCCAGGCTTTGTCGAGGTCGATGGCCTGTCAGAACGAACGATCGGAAGGGGTTACCGTGTCCTATATATTTTTAATTTTATTTATTTAGAGAGAACAAGTCAAAAAAAAGAAAGAAAACTTGGAAAAGAACAAATATTTTATAATAAGTGAATATATATTTATAATAATATACTATATAAAAGAAAAATTATATTTTTTTTAAACGAATGTTTTAGTATTGTACCATGGCCCCGTTCTTAATTAATTTTTTAAGGCATAGATTTTAAAAAGGTACTTGGGGCCCCTAGGTGAACGTATCCATTGGTAGTCGGGTCGAGGCAATCCGTACACTTGATGGGGGTGGGGATGGGGTGGGGGGGCTATTAGCAAAAATGCCTTATATATATATATATATTTAAATGTTGTATGAGTTTCAACAATGGTGACGGTTCGATGGGCCCTCTTTCAGAAAGATAGTAATATTTACAAATTTACATGGTCTTGAACGACAATTCCCCCCCCCCCCTTTTTCCCATATGTCTTCTTCCCCTTCATCATTCTTTATAGTGTTAAGTGTTTTGTGTGTAGACGTTGGTGAATTCCGTTGTATCGGAACATGTTTGTTTTGTGTGTAGACGTTGGTGAATTCCGTTGCATAGGAACATGTTTGTTTTGTGTGTAGACGTTGGTGAATTCCGTTGTATAGGAACATGTTTGTTTTGTGTGTAGACGTTGGTGAATTCCGTTGTATCGAAACATGTTTGTTTTGTGTGTAGACGTTGGTGAATTCCGTTGTATCGGAACATGTTTGTTTTGTGTGTAAACTTGTAAATTGTTCTTTGTCGTCTGCTCATTTCTATTAACAGCATGACCTATTGTTTGACAGACTGTTCAGGGATGATGACGTGTATGTATGTGCTGGGTGGGGGAGTGGAGGGGGGGTTAAGGGATAGAAGAGATGTGAACAATGTGTGTGTGTGTGAGAGAGAGAGAGAGAGAGTGAGAGAGAGAGAGAGAGAGAGAGAAGGGGGTGAGGGTAATCTCGGCTAAGCATTGTCCGATCAAGATTTCGTTATTAGCCGTCATGACTGGCAAACAGTCACAGTGGGTTAAAGGTGTATCTCAGTTAGGTGTGTACTGTAATATGTGCGTGCGTGCATGCGGGCTCGCACGTGGGCGTCGCAATCGATATCATTGTTTTTAATAGGAACATATCAGTCGCGAGGATGGCTGGGTGGGGGAGGGGAGGGGGAGGAAGGGAAAAAGGGAGAGAATATCACACTTCATTCAGCGTCGAGCTCACAGACACACTGACACTTCCAACCCCTCAGGGGCTTCCGGGTTCAAGTATGTAAGGAAAGGTCTGACTATGAACGAAATGGAGTTGTTGTTGTTGTTGTTGCTAATGTTGTTGTTTTTTGGGATGCGGGCGGGTTTCTTTTTATACCTGCCCCACTGCAACGTTTGCAACATAAAGGCGTGGATTGTATAATATTGACCCCAGTTATTGTTTAATATAGATATCGCCAACCGTATCAGCACCTATTATCGCCATCTATATCATCACCTATTATCGCCATCTATATATATCATCACCTTTTATCGCCATCTGTATCATCACCTTTTATCGTCATCTGTATCATCATCTATTATCGCCATCTATATCATCACCTTTTATCGCCATCTGTATCATCACCTATTAGATGCCAACTGTATCAGCACCTATTAGGGGAGAGTGGGGGGGGGGGGCTGCTGATTATCGCCAACTGTATCATCACCTATTATCGCCAACTGTATCATCGCCTATTTTCGACTGTTGTTTCGTGACGAATAATTACTTCCCTTAAAAAAAAATTCTTTGTGTCGTGGTCAATAGGTCAAATCATGTCCGAGAAAGATATTTTTTAAAAAAGAACAAATAAAAAATGAACAGAAGAAAAATTATTTTTGAGAAATATTTGATATGTATCTTTTGAGATATTAATGTCTTTGTTTTTAGTTATGTCTTTCGCTTGTCTGTTTAGCAGATATATAACTTTGATTTATTTCATTTGAATAATTATATTATCTTTACGAATTCCAAATTAAGAAAGATACGACTTGTATAGCAAATTATCTCCCCTATAAAGCATGTTAGTGGGACGGTTGGCCGAGTGATGTAGATACTCGACTGTCGGCACGTGAAAAAGATTCTCAGATTCAATTTTAAAAAAAAAAAGAAAGAAAAAAAAACAGTGATTCGATTATTGAAAGATTTACTGATTCGATTATTCAAAGATTTACTGATTCGATTATTCAAAGCTTTACTGATTCGATTATTCAAAGCTTTACTGATTCGATTTTTCAAAGCTTTACTGATTCGATTTTTCAAAGCTTTACTGTTTCGATTTTTCAAAGCTTTACTGTTTCGATTTTTCAAAGATTTAATAATTCGATCATTGAAAGATTTAATGATTCGATTATTCAAAGCTTTATTGTTTCGATTATTCAAAGATTTAATGATTCGATTATTCAAAGTTTTACTGTTTCGATTATTCAAAGATTTAATGATTCGATCTAAAAAATATGTTTTTACTCCATTCGAATTCATATGCTCGTTAAGGGCTATTGGCGTTAATGTTGCGGGAATATTGTGAATAAGTAAATAACATATTAATTTTAGTGCGGGAATACTTAATCTTAATATACCGATATACACATCTAGTACATGTATACATTATATATTAAATTATATTGAAATTCAATTGGTGTCCAGCCGTTTACTGCGATTATGTTTTATTGTTATTGTTGTTGTTGTTTGTTTGTTTTTTTCAATCTTTTTTTTATTGTCCTTACCCTATCATTCTCCCCCCAACCGCCCACTGGTTTTAATTTCAAGAAACTCTTTATTATATTTGAAGAAAATTTATAGAAATCAACACATCGGTATATTATAAATAATGCATTAGGAAAAAAAAATCCTGAATGGCGTACTTATAAATAGTGGATTAGAAAAAAAAATCCGGAATGGCGTACTTATAAGTAGTGGATTAGGAAAAAATTCCGGGATGGCGTACTTATAAATAGTGGATTAGGAAAAAATTCCGGAATGGCGTACTTATAAATATTGGATTAGGAAAAAATTCCGTAATGGCATACTTATAAATAGTGGATTAGGAAAAAATTCCGGAATGGCGTACTTATAAATAGTGGATTAGAAAAGAATTCCGGAATGGCGTACTTATAAATAGCGGATTAGAAAAAAAATTCTTGAATGGCATACGTATAAATAGTGGATTAGAAAAAAAAATCCGGAATGGCATACTTTGATCTACATTTACGTGTCTGCACATTCCATCGTCGGGCATTCCGTTCTGTGTCAAGTCACTCAGTTATTGTCATTTTTTTTGTTATTTCTGGTTTTATTTTTCCATTTGCTCCTGTCGAATAAAAAAATTATTTAAAGCGTGGGAGCCGAATTTACAAACTGAGACATTCAGAGTTGCCCGAAAGTTCTTCTATTTCTACCTCCTTCCATCCCTTCCATCTATCTCCTTCCTACCTCATTCTATCTACTCCCTTTATCTTCTTTCCTACGCTCTCCCACCTAATCCTCCACTATCTCCTCTCCTACTTCATACCATCTACTCCTCCGCCTCTTCTCTACCTCTCTCATTCCATCTACTCACCCTGTATTCTCTTCCTACCGCCTTCTCTCTACTCCTCTCCTACCTCCGCTCTACTTTCAACCCGTGTTTGGCGGGACACCCAACTATTTCATTCCATCTGACCTACTTTTATACAAGAAGTGCCTAGAACATGCAGGGATCAAGATCCTCACTCAGAATAATAAAAAAAAAAGAAAAATATTAAATACAAATTAAACAGTAAGATTAGAATGCACTCCAACCCCCCCCCCCCTTTCCACCCAAACCCCTTTTCCAAAAAAAAAAAAATCCAGCACAACCCTTGCATGGGTATGTCACGTAAAAGGCCGGGGGGGGGGGGAAGGGGTTCACTCTGCCTTGTCGAGTCTGTCTAGACGACATGACTTTACACCACCATGTCGGAGCAGTGACCGATGATTATTTACAGGAGCGCGCGCCAAAAAAATCAGTCAACCGTGTCGCGCGAGTCATCGTAGTATGAACAATAAAAACTACCGGCATCAGCTGACTGTACGCCATTTAAAACCAATGCTCAACACAACCGTGACAGGTAAAAGACCAAATACAACTAAGTCATCCGTCAAATGTGACCATTTTTTTTTTTATTAAATCGATCGTTATTTCGGATTTGTTTGAATAAATATTTCTTTTCACGTTCTACTCATGAATGATGTCTTCAAATAAATCACCACAGTTATCTTTTTATAATCTTACAAGTTTCTATAGGGTGAAGGTAAGCGTCACTTACAGCACTTTTCTTGCTTGACATTCATCTGGAAATGCCTGGAATGCAGTTCCGAACCTAGGGATTTTGGGGCCCGGTGGGGCTTGGCCTCTTTTGGGGGGACCCTGCATTTTGACATTCGACCTCCATGACATGAAATAATGTACTTCATAGTAATGAAAAAAATTTTGGGGCTCCCTTCAAGCTGGGGCCCGGAGGAGGTCTTTTCTAATTTGGACCCCCCCTTTCCCCCACCCTAGGTACGCCCTTTGCTGGAATGGCTTTGCATATCGTTAGAAGATCTTATATTTTTTCTTTTCCATTTACATTGTATATGTTTGCAAGTGTCTGACATACTGACGGGAGGCTAAACGCATGCGGCACATGCTTTAGTTTTGTGTGGCTCCAATGAGCCATTTTAAATTTTTCATTATTTTTTTGTTTACTTAAGCCTCTATCAATCGACTAGTGGGGGCTCATCCGGTGCGTAACTAGAAAGGGGTCGTACGCTCCTGTCGGATTCTACTCTTCCACTTAAGTACTTTTCGTACGGTGATAGAGCGGCATCATGGGTCATTAACGCTAATTATGCTGGTGGTGCCCCCCCCCCACCCCCAACTATCTATATAAATAATAGCGGTGTGGGTTCTGCGTTAAATCGAAAGTACAGAATTAATACAACAGCATTCCAGTTTAAAATATTAATCATGGCTTCATCCCGGTCTCCAATCGATATTTCTTGTTTTTTTTTTAAATCTATTTATGTATAATACTAATAGTAATAAGTAAGTCAAGGTCATGGCTAAGACTATGTAAGGCGATAGAATCGATAGCCCCTCCACACACACACACACACACACACACACACATACAAACATACACATTCACAAACACACACACACATACAAACACACACATTCACATACACACACACATACAAACACACACACTCACATACACACACACACACATACACACACACACACATTAACATACACACACGCACTCAAACACTTGCTAAGAGGCCAACCCGACACACACCCCCACCCCTTGGCAGTGCATATCATTATATGCTTTGGCCTAATACCCTTCTCCCCCTCACATCCACATAAATAAATACCAGCCTTCTTTAGCCAAGGGCCGCATTCATCAGGGCCGCCCGTTTAAATAGGGTAACTACGAATCCCTTTTCAATTATTTGCTACAGTGACTCATTCAGGTCCTTTGACTTGCCCCTCCACCCCACCCCCCCCCCACCTCTTACAACCTCTAAAATTCTCTACCAACTCGACTAGATATGCTGGAGAACATAGCTAACTGGGATCCCTGGGGTTTTGAAGTATCGCCTCTGATAATCTACCAAAAGGGCGTCTCTGCTGTTAACAGACCCACCCTATATTGCTTCCGCTACATAATCTTCGGCCTCTGACAATTTAAACTAATTGGCATATCTCACACACCCATCAACTATATTTTATTGTAAATGACTGTATCTAACGAGGCCTTTAATACAATACAATACAATACAATACAATACAGTAAAATACAATACAATACAATACAATACAATACAGCACAATACAATACAATACAATACAATACAATACAATACAATACAATACAATACAATACAATACAATAAAATACAATACAATACAATACAATACAGTACAGCACAATACAATACAATACAATACAATACATTACAGTACAATACAATACAATACAATACAATACAATACAATACAATACAGTACAATACAGCACAATACAATACAATACAATACAATACAATACAATACAATACAATACAATACAATACAATACAGTACAATACAATACAATACAATACAATACAGTACAATACAGTACAATACAATACAATACAGTACAATACAATACAATACAATACAGTAAAATACAATACAATACAGTACAGTACAGTACAATACAATACAATACAACACAATACAATACAGTAAAATACAATACAATACAGTACAGTACAATACAATACAATACAATACAATACAATACAATACAGTAAAATACAATACAATACAGTACAGTACAGTACAATACAATACAATACAATACAATACAATACAATACAATACAATACAATACAATTCAATACAATACAATACAATACAATACAATACAATACAATGCAGCACAATACACTACAATACAATACAATACAATACAATACAATACAAAACAATTCAATACAATACAATACAATACAATACAATACAATACAATACAGCACAATACAATACAATACAATACAACACAATACAATATAATACAATACAATACAATACAATAAACACAACACAACACAATACAATATAATACAATACAATACAGTTAAATACAATACAATACAATACCATACCATACCATACCATACAATACAATACAATACAATACAATACAATACAATACAATACCATACAATACAGTTAAATACAATACTATACAATACAATACAATACAATACAATACAATACAATACAATACAATACCATACCATACCATACCATACCATACCATACCATACCATACCATACCATACAATACAATACAATACAATACAATACAATACAAATACAATACAATACAATACAATACAATACAAATACAATACAATACAATACAATACAATACAATTCAATACAATACAATACAATACAATTCTGACATGTGCCACCAACTCCAGCGACGACCCTGCCACCAATTTGAAAAGTTCAGAATATTACTTCAAGAAGAGGAACAAAAAAAAAAGAAGTCACCGTTGGACGGGTTCATCTGAGGTCACCGGCCCATAGTGTGAATTATGAAGGTGAATTAATGATTGGATGTTTATTTATAGCCACGGTTAGAAAATAATAAAATGTCATAAAGTAAATACAGCACTTGACTCGGTCATGGATTAGTGTTTGACATCCGGGTCATAATGACATAATCATCACGCCAGAAGTCTGTGTGGGGGGGGGGGAAAGACAGAGAGAGAGAGAGAGAGAGAGAGAGAGGGGGGGGATAGATAGATAGATAGATAGATAATAGATAGATAGATAATAGATAGATAGATAGATAGATAGATAGATAGATAGATAGATAGATAGATAGATAGACAGACAGACAGACAGACAGACAGACAGATAGATAGATAGATAGATAGATAGATAGATAGATAGATAGATAGATAGATAGATAGATAGATAGATAGATAGATAGATAGATAGACAGACAAACAGACAGACAGACAGACAGACAGACAGATAGATAGACAGACAGACAGACAGACAGACAGACAGATAGATAGATAGATAGATAGATAGATAGATAGATAGATAGATAGATAGATAGATAGATAGATAGATAGATAGATAGATAGACAGACAGACAGACAGACAGACAGACAGACAGACAGACAGATAGATAGATAGATAGATAGATAGATAGATAGATAGATAGATAGATAGATAGATAGATAGATAGATAGATAGATAGATAGATAGATAGATAGATAGACAGATAGATAGGTAGATAGATACAGAGCCGGCCTTAGATATTTGGCGGCCCTAGGCAAAAGTAAAATGGCGGCCCCTCTACATATTAATTTTATATAGTAATCATGAACAGCAAAGTTGGACTAGATAGTGACAATTTTTTATTAATAATAATTAATCAACAGACGAAAGAATATTGTGTTCAGAATTATGAAATTGAATAGTTAGGTTTATTTACAGGACAATTTTTCTACACTTTATGATTGCAAATTCGTCAATTAAACTTGCATAATCCAACGATGATGCTATATCATTCTCAATGGAAAGCAGGGCAAGGTCTACCAGCCTTTCTTGCGTCATTGTGGAGCGCAAATAAGTTTTAATTAACTTTAATTTAAAAAAACTGCGTTCTGCTGATGCAACAATAACAGCATTTGTAACATTTGGAAAGACCTCATTTAATCGGTTTGCATTAATATACTTTAACACGTCAAGTGGAGATGTACCTTTAGGTATGACAAAAGTTAACGTTTTTAGTTCAGTAAATAAATTAAGTTCCTCGATGTCACTATCGATTTCCGTGATTGGTAAATGCGCAGAGGCAGAATTGCTAACATCAGAGAATACTTCATGTAAGTTTTTGCATTTTTTTTTTTTTAGCTTTGCGTCGTCACTTTTTTTCAAGTCTGAAATTTTAAAGAGGAATCCAAAATTATTATTAAATTGGGTTGAATGTTCAAATCGTTCATTAAAAGACATTATAGCTTGATCCATCAACACGTTGAAGAAACATATCCGATAGTTTTCTCTGGGATCTTGCACTGATTCATCTTCAGCAGATTCATATAAAAACTGTTTTTTAACTATTTTTCGTCTCAAAGAAGTAACAATTGCTGGAAAACCCAATTCGTCATCACTCATTTCCAGCTCTTCTGCTAGTGGGACGGATGGCCGAGTGGTGTAGATACTCGACTGTCAACCTGAGAGTCCTGGGTTCGATCCTTGGTGAGGCCCAAGGAATTTTTCCAGGTAAAATTTGGTGCAAAGTCGTCCCACAAGTCCACCCAGCTTTAAATGGGTACCTGACTTAAGTTGGGGAAGTAATCCCTTCATATGCCGAGGTTATAGAAACAGTTGAATTCTACACTTCATCTGCCCCGATGGCCCGTTAGGGCTAAGAAGGGAACTTTACATTTCCAGCTCTTCTGCTAATGACTTTGCTGCAATTTCCGATGCCTGGAAGCCATTTTCTTTGAACGAAATAAGAAACTCACGCAACTTTTGTAGTAGCTCCAAATTTAAATCCAATTCTATGTTATCACGCTGCATCGTCTTACTTAGCAAATTTATTTTATTTAGCATTTCATACCAAACTGACAATGTTACAAGGAACGTGAAGTTTTTTTAAATTCTTTTGCTAGAGAATTAGCTTCTGTTCTGCATTTTGGATCATTAGCTTTTCTGAGACCTCAACCAATGCGTCGTATATATCACCAATTTGATAGCGAATGGCTTTTACACTGCTCACTACAACCCCGCATGTTTGCGCCATTATTGTATCCTTGGCCACGGCAGTTTGCGATTGACAAACCCAGTTCATCAAGTTTTTGTAAAAATGCATTAACAAGTCCGATTCCAGTGCTTTTTTCGGTTGGTATAAAACCTACAAATCGCTCCACAATATTCACAGTTTGTTCGTTTATTTCAACATACCGAATGATTAATGTCATTTGCTCTTGGTGGCTAATATCCGGTGTAAATCTAACATGACAGAATAATACTTTGATTCAATAATGCTGGCTACAATTTTCTTAAAAATTCTCTGGCTGATCAAATGCAGAAATTAATTTTGCATGGTTTTACCTAAATAGTGATCATGAATTTCATTATTGTTTATTCTGCGAAGATGTTCTTGCAAAACGGGATCAAATTTAGCTAACCAATCCCAAAAAATTTCCATTGTTAGCACAATTCAAATTTTCATTTGTTCCTCAAAATGCAAGATTATTTAATTTTTTCAATAATTTTTACAAAATTGGCGGCCCCTTTGAATTTGGCGGCCCTAGGCAAATGCCCAGCATGCCTAGTGCTAAGACCGGCCCTGGATAGATAGATAGATAGATAGATAGACATATAGACAGACAGACAGACAGATAGATAGACAGACAGACAGACAGACAGACAGATAGACAGATAGATAGATAGATAGATAGACAGATAGACAGATAGATAGATAGATAGATAGATAGATAGATAGATAGATAGATAGATAGATAGATAGATAGATAGATAGATAGATAGATAGATAGATAGATAGATAGATAGATAGATAGATAGATAGATAGATAGATAGATAGATAGATAGATAGATAGTGGATATTACTTCTAAGTTGATGTTGTTCTACAAAAAATTATGAGACAGACGCCCCGCCCCCCCTCCACCCACTCCCCTCCCCTTCCAGAACATGAATCGTTCCCTTAACTAGCCTGCATGCAACTCAGCCAATTTCTTCATCTTCCCCCTCCCCCCTCCCCCCCCCAATCCCCCATCCCTCCTAAGACCCTTAACGCTTCTTATTAGGTGGCTCGAGCTGATATGTCCTACCTGTAATGGTCATCAGAGCATGCAGTCATATTCTCCCTCAGCCTTATCAGTTGGCCTCCAAAAAACCGTTGCTACCTAAGTCTTTTTATTTTTCACACAAAAAAAAAAAAAATTACAAGAGTGGGGTGAGGTGGTCAAAAGTTTATCAGGAGGGCCCTATGTGTTTGACTTCGACCCTGAATCAACCATCCCCCACTTCATTCAACCATGAAGCCGCCACCATTGGTCAAGGCTGACGTCACCATTGATGAGGCCATTTCATATTGCCCGATAGTTGGACTTTGGAACCCGTGAATGTAGTTACTGCGTAATGAAGGGGGTAATTATCTGGGTTGGCGAAATCCGGACCCTGGAGCCGTAGGCGGTGCTTTAATGAGTTTTCTGCGGCTCCCATGAGGAATTACTTTGTTTTATATACTTTTTTTTCCGCTCACTAAATCTTGAAATAAAAACCTGACCAAAAAAAAAATACCCCTTCATTAATATGTACTAAACCTTAATTGGGTTACAACTATTTATAGACATCACAATTAAAAGCGTGGGTGACAATCTCGGATTCTAGCTTCATTCCTTGGTTTTTGTTCAATTATACATCAGTGACCATTTTCAAGGAATATTATTACATTGAGTGTATAATGCGTTCGATTTCTCGATGAACTTACTAACTCTGCTAATAACCTCATTTCCCTTGAGTCCCTTCTTAGAGGGGGGGGGGGGGAAGGGGGGAGGAGGAGTAGAAAAGGAAGGTTCATCACCAGATTATTTTTATGATTACTAATTAATTTTTTTAAAAGAAATCTTTTTTATTTTTTTATTTTTAATAAATGCAATTTTTTTTTTTTTAGTTTGCAGTGTTGACAGATTTTGTTGAAGTAAATGAAACAGAAATATTTTTTTTTTTACATTTATTCTTAACATTCAGAATAGAAAGGTCATGAAATAGGAAATCTTTCTTTGCCAAACACTCAACCACCCCCCCCCCCCACACACACACACCGTTTCCGTTCTAATGTCGAAGAGACATTTCCCCCCCTCCCCCTTAAAATGTCACCGTGACATGTAGCTTACCAATGGCCTAGCGAATGGTCAAGTGTACAAGACGGTACAATACAAGACTTAAGAGAACCTGAGCGGAAAAGACCTGACCTATACGAGATTAAAATTTAAATTTGTTGAGGATGAATTATAAAGACAAAAAAAAACAACGTTTAGCACTACAATGCATTAAGATTATTTCAGATGAATATTTAATGATACAATAGACAGATACAATATGTGAATAGATGTGTGTGAATAATTAAAGCTGAGAGGCAGACAAGCTGATACTTGGAAGGCACACGGACAAATGAAACCGACAGACAGACAGATACTTAGAAGACACATAGCCAGATGACAGACAGACTGATACTTAGAAGACACATAGCCAGATGACAGACAGACCTGATACTTAGAAGACATATAGCCAGATGACAGACAGACAGATACTTAGAAGACACATAGCCAGATGATAGACAGATACTTAGAAGACACATAGCCAGATGATAGACAGATACTTAGAAGACACATAGCCAGATGACAGACAGACAGATATTTAGAAGACACATAGCCAGATGACAGACAGACCTGATACTTAGAACACATATAGCCAGATGACAGACAGACAGATACTTAGAAGACACATAGCCAGATGACAGACAGACAGATACTTAGAAGACGCATAGCCAGATGACAGACAGACCTGATACTTAGAAGACACATAGCCAGATGACAGAAAACAATGTATGGATCGGCACGTAAATCTGCTCTCGGAATCTATTGTTCTGTCGAATGAAAACATGGAAATACACCGTAGTTCATACTTCACTGCCCCCCGCCCCCAGATAGATAGATAGATAGATAGATAAATAGATAGATAGATAGATAGATAGATAGATAGATAGATAGATAGATAGATAGATAGATAGATAGATAGATAGATAGATAGATAGATAGATAGATAGATAGATAGATAGATAGATAGATAGATAGATAGATAGATAGATAGATAGATATTCACAAAAAATATTTCCATTTGTATCAAAACTCAATTCAAATCTATTAATGTAACAAAATCACGGCTGAATGATTTCTCTCCCTTTTTTTTTCTCACATTATTCAATAATGTTTTTTTTTTATTTCATTTGGAGCTTATCAGAATATATTTTATTTAATCTGTGCACCGTTCAATTTACATAAAACGTCTGTTACAGAGATTTTCACAAAAGATACAGTTCAGTGCTTCTTAATGTTTTTTTTTTAGTTTTTAACGGGTGACATTATTGCACTTACAGGACGTTGTTCATAAACAGCATTAGATCACGTAGGCCCTAAAACTATTGTGTGTGTGTGTGTGTGTGTGTGTGTGTGCGTGTGGTGGGGGGGGGAGAGAGGGAACATGAGTGATTGTATAACCTTTCCCCTACATAAGCAGTACATCAATATTCTGATAAATGACAAAACTCTTGATTTGGGGGGGGGGGGGGGTGAGTGAGGGGGTGGGGGTGGAGACGGTTCAATAATCAAGGGTTCCAGTTGTCAGGGGTTCATGGTTGGCTTTCAACGGCCCTGTAGAGTCAGGGGGATAGCCAGGCACGGTAGCGTTGGGGAGCCATATATAGAACGTCAGCTGTTTTATATATTAGACCAGCCATGGGCAAACTACGCCCAGCGGGTATAATTGGAACCTCCCGCCCGGACTATTTAATACTACGCCCCCCCCCCCGATGTCTGTTTCTTGTTTTCAGTGTGAAGGGGCAACACTTGGGGCTTTTATTACATGACGCTCACATTATATTTTATATTAGCTTGTGTCTATATAACACAACCAACCGCTCTTTGCCCGGCCCGCCAGACAAACGTATGAGCCCAATGTGGCTCACGAGTAAAAAAAGATTGCACACCCCTGTATTAGACCGTGATATTAGTAAGATAAAAGGTAAACGAAAAATCATGGGTGATTTTCCATTTTACATTTTCGCACCGCAACAGCACACCCCATTCCCTGCCCCACACTGGCATACCCCTGCCCTGCCCCACACTTCCAAACTCCACCCTGCCCCACACTAGCATACCCCCCCTCCCTGATCTACAATGACATACCCCTTTCCCTGCCCCACACTGGAATAACGCCCTCCCTGCCCTGCACTATTCGCCCCTTCCCTCCTCCCCCCCCCCCACTTAGAAAATGATGGCACCCTCACCCAATGAAGTGGCCATCGGGGGGGGGGGGAGGGGTAGAACCGCTTCTGACCCGTTCAGTGTGTCTCTTTAGATATGGTAATATATGCCGCTTCTCGTAACAACATGGCTTTTTATGTTAAAGTTAATCTCCGAAATCATTAAATTTGATCATGAAAACTGGCTGTCGTCACACTTCACCTGTTTGCCTCCGCCTCTTCCCCCCCCCCCACCTTTTTTTTGTTTAACACATCAACGCTGATGTATCTTAGGGCAGAGGCTCTCACACTTTTTACGCTTCGCGAACGACACTTTTGAGAATCACTGTCGTAGTGGGTGCAATTTTAGCGGCTGTAGGGCTCAGCATGGAGGCATCCCGGGAAGTCTACGCCGCTTACTGGCGAAGACCGACAAGCTCGCCAGAAATTTGATCCCTCGATCAGCGTCGTACTAGTCACTCGTCACAGCTCGTTGCCACTGCCACCGAGTTCAGAATGTCGCCACACACCGACAACACAAAGGGCGGCGATTTTTTTTTTGTTAACAAATGTGACAGCTTTTTTGTCAAAAATGATCAGGTCAAAGCCGATTTCATGGGCGGCGCTACAAACTTCTAAGAATCAAAGCCGATCTCATGGGCGGCGCTACAAACTTCTAAGAATCAAAGCCGATCTCATGGGTGGCGCTACAAACTTCTAAAAATTAAAATCCGATCTCATGGGCGGCGCTACAAACTTCTAAAAATCAAAGCCGATCTCATGGGCGGCGCTACAAAAGCCGATCTCATGGGCGGCGCTACAAACTTCTAAGAATCAAAGCCGATCTCATGGGGGGCGCTACAAACTTCTAAAAATTAAAATCCGATCTCATGGGCGGCGCTACAAACTTCTAAAAATCAAAGCCGATCTCATGGGCGGCGCTACAAAAGCCGATCTCATGGGCGGCGCTACAAACTTCTAAAAATCAAAAGCCGATCTCATGGGCGGCGCTACAAACTTCTAAAAATCAAAAGCCGATCTCATGGGCGGCGCTACAAACTTCTAAAAATCAAAAGCCGATCTCATGGGCGGCGCTACAAACTTCTAAAAAAAAAAGGAAACCTCTGTTGTTGCATAATAAAGGTTTTAAAGTTTATTTTTTTTTTTTATTTTTTTTTAACGCCGCCATTGCCAGCATGGTAGGGTGTAGTGTGCCTACCACACCAGCATTGTTGGCGGCGCTGATGCACGTCTGCCATGCCTACAGAGCGGCGGGGTGAGTGTGCCCGCTATCATCTGTAGGGATGGCAGAAAGATGGGTTTTAATCCTTACCCAACCTGGTCAGACGAGCAGGGTGTGTGTGCTGCCGATCGACCAGAATGGCAAGGAAAGGGGTTTTTCCTGCCACTCGGACAGAGGGGAGGGTGTAGTGTGCCTGTACCCTCAGCCCGAAATGGCAGGCTGAGCAGGTGTGCTTGAGTGGACGGAGTGGAAGGGTGTTGTGTGCCGACCACATCCGTCACCACCGCCAGCTGTGAATACTGCGGTCTCGGATTGTCCTCACTGACCACAGTACCACCACCCTCGCAAGTAATGTTTTTTTTTCCTGACTAGAGATCCCTTATGATCCATCCCCCGTGGATCATGGTATGTCTCTCAGACCAGGAAGGAGAGTTCACAAAATATCATGCCAAAATATCCTGTGATACTCTCCGAAGCAAAGTTTAATCTGATGTTGTTCGGAAAGATCAATACCGAAACAGCTTCAGAGGAGTTGACACGTACTAAAAAGAAACGATATGTGGGTTCTTACATTTTGGCATGCACGCCTTGATAATAGTCATTCGATACACAAGGGAAAGACAACTTTCAAAGTCCCTTAGATAAAAACATTTAAGGGCGGGTAGAGAGACCCCCCACACACACACACACCCACCAAGTTCAGCAAGACTATTAGGTGCCCAATTATTGGAAGCGGCAGCCCAAGCATCATTTTTTTTCGCAAAGGGTCTCCAATGTTGCACTACCTAGGGGCTTGAATAATACCTTTAACAAGATCCCCCAAAATATATAAAACTACCGCTCGCGAAAACGTTGTTTGTTTTTTTTTTTTAGTTTAAATTCACTTGTAATTTTTGAAGCCATCAATCCAATAAAATAATAGCGATTTGGGCTCTGCGTTAAATCGAAAGTAAAGAATTAATACAACAGTATTCCAGTTTAAAATACAATCATGAAAAAAATCGGATCTGCCCGAAACCAAAAATAACCTAGCCTCCCGATCAAGACTGAGGGGATATAACTCTATGCAAAGGTTTTTGCAGGGTGCAGCTAGTATATTTAATATTAGCTTAATGTAATGTTACAGAAGTATTGCTACTGCTTGAACCTTAGTCAAATATGCATACACAACGTTCTCTCTAATTCCTCTCTACCATCTCTCTCTCTCTCTCTCTCTCTCTCTCTCTCTCTCTCTCTCTCTCTCTCTCTCTTCCAGACACATAAACACACACACACACACACTTATTTACTGTTTGGTCTATCAATCCATTTGTTTAAATCTATCTATCTATCTATCTATCTATCTATCTATCTATCTATCTATCTATCTATCTATCTATCTATCTATCTATCTATCTATCTATCTATCTATCTATATATCTATCTATCTATCTACCTATCGGTCTGTCTGTCTATCTATCTATCTATCTATCTATCTATCTATCTATCTATCGGTCTGTCTGTCTGTCAAAATTCAAAGGGCCCCTGCTATTGTTAATTTATTTCAAACGTCATGCTAATGTGGCAACACCCCATATCTCTCTTTCTCCCTCCTCCATCAGCCCCCCCTCCCCTTCCCTCCCAATAGACTCCAGTCACATGTGTCCTTCAGTAGTACATCCGGTAAGTGGGGGGGGGGGGGGTTGTTATCATATGCAGGGACCTTGAAGTAAATTTTGCTACATCGAGGTTACAAGACAAACTTATATCGCGCCTCCCCTTTTGCATGCGCGGGGCCAGGGCCCCCCCACTGTCCTGGTACAACACACGTTACTGCATTTAAATATTTAAAAAAAAAATCTGGAACGATAACTGGTTGTCGCTAAGTGTGGACCGTAGACACTCCGCCTCCCCTACCCCGCTCCTTAATAATATGTCGACATTACCAGAACAACAACACCAACAAACGAAACAAACGAGACATGAAGGGAATGATTGTACTCCAACGGGTACAAGAAATCAAACCAACACGAGAACCGCTTGCTTAACGCGTCACTTGTAATGATTATGTCCTCGTCATGAAAGAACAAAAAAAAATAATAAATTTAGGAGCAAAGTCAAGATCGTTTCATAACCGTCGGGATATAATTATATGGAAGAATTTACAACTGAACATCATTGAGTGCGGATAGGTCTTTCTCTCTATATATAATATGAAAATAAAAGAACCATGGTTTGAATATGTGTGTGTGTCTGTGTGTGAGTGTGTGTGTATGTCTGTGTCCGTGTGAGTGTGAGTGTGTGTGTGTGTGTGTGTGTGTGTGTGTAAGACTGCAATATAAGAACGTGCCAGTTAATTTGCCGTGCTGTGCAGCTGAATACCCACATCCCGCCACCCCCGTGCCCCATCTCCTCCCCTTTACGTCGGGCTAATTATATAGGCTGCCCTGGTTGTACTGGTGAAACAATCAAGGCTCTAGATCTCGAAATCCCCACACCCCGACCCCACCCCCTCCCTGTTATTATTACTATTATTATCCGCTAACTTCGCGTTGTGCAAAGTTCGACATCCCGCATGAAAGACCTGTATGTAAACAGTTAAAACTCGATGTGCTGAGCGCACGGGGAGCAGCTTAATGCTGACTAGCTATCAATTGCACTATTAGCCACCCTCCCCCACCCCCCCATTTACCCCCTGCCCCTCCCCCCCCCCCTTCACACCCCACCCCGCTTTGAAAAACAATAAACAGACTTACATTCTCCTATCTCTAAGACGTAATATTATTGTGCTATTTATAGTAACAGGTGTCTGTTCTACTTCTAGCTTATTCTGTTCCTTATTTACTTTATAACAGCAAATGGGGAAAAAAAAGATTATTTAGTTTAAACAGAGGCGGCATACATAGGGGTCGGTTGGGGGCCCTCTTTGCGTTTTAAAACAAAAAGAAAAAATATTGGGCTCTGATAATTAAAGGAGACATAAAAAAAAAAGGGCGTAAAGCTGGATTTACTTTTTGTGGGGCGTAAAGTTTGGATTTGTGGGCCTCACACAGTTAGCAGACTCGGGCGCGCGCCTCATGCACTCGCCTCTGGATGTAACTGTAAAACCGGCTCTTGGCTGTAACAACCTTTTAGATCATGTGTTCTCGATGTGTGATAATGAACCAGACATTGCTTTACGATGCACTGTTGAACCAGACAATTTCTTGCGTTGTGCTGTTGAACCAGACAATTTCTTACGTTGCGCTGTTGAACCAGACAATTTCTTGATTTGCGCTGTTGAACCAGATAATTTCTTGCGTTGCACTGTTGAACCAGACATTTTTTTTTTTAATCTTGCAGAGCACTTTAAAACGAGACATTTTTCTTTCGATGTGTACATTTCAATTAGACTTTTTTCTCTGATGAACTAGGCTTTTTTTCTTGCAATGGATAAATTGCATGGAAAAAAAGACATTTTCTAGTGATGTGTCATTATTGAAATCGATAATTTTTTTTTTTGCTGAATGTATTATTATTCAGTACTAATTTTTTTTTTTTACTTAACAGTCAACACTACTGTTAAGAGGTGTGTGTGTGTGTGAAGTCCCTGTAGGGATGAGATGAAATCTCTTAGATCCTATAAACCAATAATGGGACGTTTTTATTTTTATTTATGATGCCCTTCTTTCACCCACACCATAGCCGATAGTGCAATGAATATGGAGGCAACACGGAAAACATAGCGGGGACTTAAGCCATGACCTGAAATACCCATGTGTCCTCACTAGGTACCTTCAGGTCCGACAGTCGAGCTCTTTACCGCACGACCATCCGTCCACCGACTGTTAAGAGGTGACTACATTCATTTTTTATCTGTGAAATTTCACGTGACACGCGAATAAAGAAGATTGTAACATAATATCTACACATTTGGCTGAGATATATATATATATATATATATATATATATATATATATATATATATATATATATATAAATCTAAACTCTACAGAAATGCGGAAAATGTTAAAAAAATAATATTTGGTTACTGTAATGTCCGTATAAGAATCACATTTTATAATACACATACCTTTAAATTATTTGTATGAAACCTTATATAATCAGATCTTTAAAAATAGCACGGTATTATACACCTGTATCCAGGGCCATGCCCAAATTAATTCAAAAAATCAAATTTTATTATAAAATATACTTCTTTATCAAATTTTTCCTTATATAAAAAATTCTCCGCACAACCCCCAAGCCGCACAGCCCATACCCCCCCCCCCCCCAAAAAAAAAAACAAAAAAAAAAAACAAAATCCTGGGTACGACCTTGCCTGTATCGACTCTTTTGTCCACCTTGAACACTTTCTAAATACAAGAGTCAAAAGCATAGATTAAGTTGAAGTAGCCTTACACAAAAAAAAAATGGAAATATTTATTTATAGCTAAGTGCAGAGGGGCTCACACGACGAATCGCGGCCGCATGTATAGTATAGTTTTACACATAACATGTCTTAATTATTGCTAATTATAAATTGTGCACACGTAATGTCAGATGGCATTTTGGAGTGCCTTCATGGAAATAGTTTATTATCAACAGAATCGGTTGTAAACATTATAAATACAAAATATATTTATATCAATCGGCTTTGGTTCTTTAAAAAAAAAATCCATTATGTATACGAAGGTCAGATAATTTAAAACAGACAATACTGCTGTAACAGGGCCTAACCTAGGGATTTAGGGGCCCTGGGTGGGGCTTGGCCTCTTTGGAGGGGGGCTGCATTTTGACATTCGATATCATGACATGATATAATGTACTTAATATTTAATGTTAAAAAAAAATTGGGGGCCCCTTCAAGTTGGGGCCCGGGGCGGGGACTTTCGAATTTTGACCTTTCCCCCCCCCCACCCAAGGTACGCCTCTGTGCTGTAACGATATCTGCTTATCGATAAGTACGGACCATATATCTCAAGAGGAGAGGGGGTTGTCTGTCTCTCTGTCTCTCGCATGACATTGAGAGACGCATCCGAGCCAATTTATGAACATTTAGTAAACAATAGAACAAACAAACATGCTCAGGGGCGGATTTAGGGGGGGGGCATCCCCCCCCCCATCCGTTACCGCAAGTTTAGGTAAGACATCATTTAATTATCGAAATATTTTTTTATTCTATGACAATTTTCAACAATGAAAACAGTTTTGCCCCCCCCCCCCCACTCTCCGGGGGGTCAAAGTTTTGCCCCCCCCACCCACCGTCAAAGTTGTCTAGATCCGCCCCTGAACATGCTCAATGGGAACCGCACACATTTCCTGATGGTGTTATATAAATCCGCTAATTTGTCCACCTTTCTATAATCTATTTCAAAGAAACCGTTCCACACTATGCACAACATGTCCATAATAGTTTCACATGAAAATGACTTTCCAGCAGCGGCGTAGCGTTGGTATCGGCCGCCCAGGGCGGAAGACGATTTTGCCGCCCTCTTATTTAGGTATTTCAATTTAATCTATACATTTTTGCCGCCCCCCCCTAAAAAGTAATAAAAAGTGCCGCCCGGTGCGGACCGCACCCACCTCCCCATCCCTAGGTACGCCACTGCTTTCCAGTTTCCGTTGGGAGAGGGTGATTTTTGTTAGAAGCAATGTTTCGTTATACTACTACTACTGGAATTATCTTGTGTGGCGGTGTAATGCTTATTTTAGTTAACCCAGTTTTAAAAAAAAATGCCTCACAACTTCGATATAGAAAAAAAGGAAATTGGACACGAGGGCATTAATCTTTGCTTTCACCGCCCGTTGTAGAGATCACGAGAGTGTGATGTTTCCTTTGAGAAACCTTGTGAAGAATTTTGAAAATGAAAAAAAAAGCGAGAGAGAAAGAGAAAGAGAGAGAGAGAGAGAGAGAGAGAGAGAGAGAGAGAGAGAGAGAGAGAGAGAGAGAGAGAGAGAACAAACAACGAGGAGCAGGGTGAGTGGTGGGAGGTGGAAACGCTCGCCCCAGCTGTCCGGGGTATGTAGGTCGGTACGTCATGGCCGTAGCACGTGACTTGTCTCCCCTTTCAAGGGTTTTAATTATTGCATCGGGGGGGGGGGGGGGGAATTACAAAAAAAAAAGGGAAGATAAAAACACAGAGTGGGCTGAGACTGAGGGAGAAAGTAATTATTTGGAATGTAATGATTCTGTCTTTTTAGACTTGTTGTGTGTTATAGTGGCGATCTATATAGTGTTATATTTATACCGTTTTATATATATATATTCAGATGAGTATTATAAAGTTAAAGTGTATGTAGCAGTGCTGTTTCATCTGTGTGTAATGATTTGTATTAACTGTTTACCGTTTCTTTTCTTTAAATATATTTATTCTGTTTATTCTGCCGCGTGTAAAACAACCGTATAGACGTGTTGTGTCATGCCTATAGCCTACTGTACACTTTACAGATATATTGTATTATATTTCACCTGGGATTAAACCTCTGTGCTTAATTACCATATATATATATATATATATATATATATATATATATATATTTATACAGATTTGTGGTTTTGAAATTATGGAATGTAATATCTTTATGAATGATTGCGTTTGTAACTCCATAACATATTTATCATATAATAGTATCCCATGGTGGGAAGGATGGCCGAGTGGCGTGTATACTCGACTGTCAACCTGAGAATCCTGTCCTGGGTTCGATCGTCGGTGATTCCAATGGTGAAATTCTGTCAACCCAGCTTTTAAATGGGTACCTGACTGTAAGTTGGGGAAGTAAAAGGCGGGCTGGGCGTTGTGCTAACCACAACAACCCATTCACATGCCGAGGTTTTAGATACGGATGACTTCTACACTTCATCTGTATCCAGAGCCGGCTCTGGGCAAAGGCGACATAGGCAGCAGCCTAGGCCGCCAAATTGCTAGGGGCGCCATATTTTAGAAAAAAAAAACTTTCATGCAGAAGGGGCGGGCGTCCTAATAGATGACTGCCTAGGGCGCCAAATTGCCTGGGGACGGCTCTGTCTGTATCCCATATATATATATATATATATATCGTAAATAGAGGCACACTTGGTGTTCACCTGAGCCCTCCCCCCCCTCCTTCCCACCCCCCCCCCCCCAATCTGCCAAAGAGAGCGCCTTTGTATTTTATTTCCTATCAAATATGACACTGTAAGAGAACTCAACCAAACCAGAGACGTAACTAGAATTGTGTGTGGGGGGGGGGTGTCCAAATTTGAAAGTCCTCACAGTCCCCAGCTAGAGAGGGGCCCCCAAGAGATTTTTTTCACATTCACATTAAATATTAAGCACATTATCTCATGTCATGGTGTCGAATGTCAAAATGCAGGCCCCCCCCCAACCCAAACAGACCAAGCCCGCCCCCCCGGGGTCCCCAAATCCCTAGGTTCGGCACTGAACCAAAGTATTTTGTTTGCATTATGAAAGTCTCCACCTTGAACCAACCCCCCCCCCCACCATCAGAGACCCCATAACGGCCCTGCTAGTATGTACCATGGCATTCCAGGTGATCATCATTTAATGCGAAACTCAACACCCCCCCCCCCCCAAACGCGTGGTTAGATATCTCACTGACAAATTTGAAGGTCTTAAGAGTTCAAAACCTGGATATCAAAGGGAATTACCGCGATTAGCGTTTGTGTCCACCTATCCACTCGTACAATAATAATAAAGCGCTGAGTCAGATGCCTTTCTTACACTAGCTCCAGACGGTGTTGGTGAAGTACAGTCCAGTGGTCACTGCTACAGCTAGCCCTATACCCCCCCCCTTCCCGGCCGACCTTTCCAGTTTTTTTTCGCTTTGGTACATTTTCTTTGTCTTTTGACGGACTGCCACTCTGGGCACTCCCCAGTTACTGCACCCTGTCTTCACTGTCACACCTTCTAAAGCCTTATGGGGGAAAGAGAGAGAGAGAGAGAGAGAAGGGGGGGGGGTCATAGAGGGCATACATCAACGATGTCTTGGACATTTTCAATAATAATAATAATAAATGCGATTTCAATAAATATATATATTAACAATTGGGCTCAATGCGTCTTCGTATATAAAAGCGCCCTTAAATATCAAGGGCGCACCGCCCCCCCCACACCTCCTCGCCATATGTCTGAACATTTTTTTTTATCAATAATACAATTTGATTACAGATAAATATATCGTTAAGAAAAATATAAAAAAAAAATCGGGGAAGAGGGTGGGGGGGGGGGGGGGGTTGGGGTTTAAACACTTTTAATATCATCAGCTAAATTCATTGTGCTAGTCCGGGCCTTGATTATCAACTTTATATATATATATATATATATATATATATATATATATATATATATATATATATATATATATATAAATAATATCGTTGCACCATTCCTCATTTAACAAAAATAATAAAAAAAAAATAAATAAATTATCTCGTGGTATACGCCTCTGCATTTTGTGAATTAAAACAACAACAACAAGACAACAACAAAAGGACATATTCTTTGTTCTATTGAAAAAAAAACTGTCTATCTGTTAGAAGAGATCCGTCTCTTTATGAGGGATCAGCGAGGGCTGAGAGAAAAATAGAAAGAAACATTAAAAGGGGGGGGGTGAGGTGAGGTGAGGGGGGGGGAAAGGAAGGCTTTTCGGGTTGGCGATGTTTAAAAAAAAAAAAGGAAACATAAAACCGGCAATAGGGTCAAATTATTTATTCATAGATTCGATGTGTCTTCAAATCGTCGGGCGGGGCGGACATTAAATTGAGATTCTTTGTTTTGTTTTTTCTCATTTTTCAAGAAAATAAAAAAAAATGTTTTTACTTATTTCACAGCCCGCATCCCCCACCCCCAACCCTCCTCTCACAATACTGTCCCCGTCCCCACCCCACATCATTTTCTCTCTCTCTCTCTCTCCAAACCCCTCCCCCCCCCCCCCCCCCAATGCATGCCATTATCACAACGCATGCGCTTTCCTGCTCGTGTTCTCGAGCTTAGTGAAAACGAGGCCATGAACTGACGAGAGGCGTACACACTCACACACTTGGCACTCGAAAGTCACCCCCCACCCTCTCTCTCTCTCTCTTTTTCTCTCATTTTAACAATGTTCTTTTTTCTGGGGTTAGGAGGGGGGTGGGGGCAGAGTAGAGGGAGGTTGGGGTTTTTCCTTAAAGTGCAAATAAGTAGTGGGTCTAAAATTGTTGAGCTGATACAGTTCTAAAACCTTCAAATACGTTCAGCGAAAAGTTATGAAATAAGACGTGTTTTTTTTAAATGATTATATTTCTATTTATATACTAGAATCGCGTGATATAAATTATGATAATACCATTGATAGTATACTATTTATAATTACATGATAACAACCATAATATAATTAAAATTCAACAGTAAAATCGACTGCCTCATCTTCTACTCATACCCCCCACCCCAATTTTGTATCAATCGTTATCGATGGAAATTTGAAATTTGAGAATACCTGTAGTACAATCAGTATGATAAATTCACATTCTTACCCCCCCCCCCCGGCCCATTAACTTATGTCCCCCCTTATGTTAGATAGATATATGCTAATGGTGATATAAATACGCGATAACACGATGAATATTGCTTGTTTGTGTTCTGATAATTACCAAATACATATTTATACCAAAATAAAATAAAAATAGCCCAGTGAAATTTTATCATTCTTTGGTCCAACTAACCACGCGCTGTTGTACAGGGGGGGGGGGCAGGGTGAAACAAGGACACATTTTCGTTGTCTGCATAATCCAGCCAGCAGGTCAGCGTGCTGTGTTTGGCTGTGCAGTCTAAAAACGAGTCTCTCAGCTCTCCGTGTGTCTCCCTCTCTCTCTCATCTCTCTCTCTCTCTCGAGTCCGCCGTCTGCTACTCTCCACCCCACTGTTCGCCCACCACGTCACTTTTGCTTCGGAAAAGAAACAAAAAAAAAAAACTAGAGCAAAGGGAAGGATAGGGTGGGGCTAAATGGGGAAGCGAGGGGAGAAAAGAGAACGCAGACAAAACCGTACATTCAGTAACTTTGAGCCGGACTCTCAGTGCGCGAGGTTGTGTCGGTTGTGTCGGGTTTCCCCCCCCCCCCCTTACACTAAAACATAATTAACTCGCACTGTGGTACTCTATAGCTGTGTGCTGTCTTTTTTTTTTAAATATATATATATATATATATTTATTTAGTTGTGTTCACTTTTTTTTTTTAAATTGCAAAAATTTGTTTCAACTCCTCTGCATAGCGCTCGTCAAGTTGATTTCAAGAAGTTTAGAGAGTATTGGTTGGATTTGTGTGTTGTTCATCAGGACACAGGAACTCGTGGTGGAGTCAGAGATTATGTGTTTTTCATTCATAACTTCGCTTCCATTGAAGTAAAGCGCTAACCTTTTCCTTACTTGGAAGTATTACATTAATAAACCATCACATGTAAGTATATTCGCATTATAATTATTTATATTTAAAAAAAAATACCATAATTTCTGTATATTGTTTTTTTTTTTAGTTTTATGTGCTTTAAGAACTATTTGACAAAAAAATTTTTTTTTCTTGGGTTTAGAGGCTTCGGGTATTCGTTGGGATGGGGTTCACAGAGCATACATCTGAATATTACACGTAGTTTGTGGTTAGTGTATAGTACAGAATAGTGGTTCTCAAAAAGTGGTGTCGCGGACCCACCGGACCAATATTTAGGTGAATCGAGGCAAAATTAATTATTACACTATTACAGGCAAGATGGTCCATATTTACTTCATATGTTCGTAATTACAACTGGTTTTGTTTTCCACTTGTTAAATTTTTGCTTTTTATTTTGGGGTATTCGGATAAATAAACATATATATATATATATATATATATATATATATATATATATATATACACTTTATAAGGCTTTTATTGTCTTTCTTGAATCTAATCTTTCTATGCAGGCGGGTGGTCGCAAAAAGAAAAAACAAACAAACAATAATAATACATGTCTTCACAGTGGGTCGCGGAGCTTATAAGTTTGAGAATCCCACGTATAGTAGTATTGCGTTTCGCGAGGCCCCCCTGTACCGGCTGCATCCCTTCTCAACGGCCCTGAAAACGTTTACCTCTTGCAGTTATAGATATGCCCATTGGGAAGGGGGTGGGTGCAGGCCCGTAGCGTGCGGGGGGGGGGAGGCAGGAAGGGGGTCGGGCCCCCCTGCATTTCATCTGCCCCCCCTGCTTATTTGCTCTACTTAGTAAAAATGTATTCCCTGCCCCCCCACCCCACCCCTGCTATTGCCTGGCCCCATCTGTAAAATTTTCACGCTACGGGGGTGGGTGGATGGGGTTATATATGCCTTACTGGAATGGGTGTGTGGGGGGGGGGAAGGAATCACATTATTATGTTAGTCTAAAATCATTAACGGGGCAGATCAGATAATATGAAGATTCCAGTTTTTTTTTTTTTACCTTTTAAAATCACGTATGTATCAATACCAGCCATGCACCGATTATGCCTAATAATTTGAAACCTTTCATTTCATAGACTTGAGAAACCGATTCTCATTTGATAGATATCTCCTGAGATAGCTCCTGGGTAAGGATAAGGGTGGGGGGGGGGAGGGGGGATACAGTTACAACATATATTGACAATATATTTTAAAGTACTTTTAGCTTAGCAATTATGAGATAATCCTTTCTTGTTGTTTTTTGTTATATGTATTTGATAGCCGTGGGGGGGGGGTGATTTCATATGAAGTCAAACTGTACTATAAACACATAATCATAAAAGAGTAGTAGAGTGCTATGCTCTACCTCAAGTCAAAGGCGTATACCAAACGTCATTTAAAGTGTACGCCTTTATCTTTCTCACATTGTTACCTGCGTTTAATATTTGCTGTTTATACATAACAATACTTATAACTTCTTGTAGTTTATCTATCTATCTATCTATCTATCTATCTATCTATATATATATATATATATATATATATATATATATATATATATAAGTGATTTGGGCTCTGCGTTAAATCGAAAGTAAAGAATTAATACAACAGTATTCCAGTTTAAAATACATTCATGAAAAAATCGGATCTGCCCGAAACCAAAAAAAAAAATAACCTAGCCTACCGATCAAACCTAAGGGGATATAACTCTACGCAAAGATTTTTGCAGGGTACAGCAAGTAAACGATAATACTTAAAAAGTCTTGTAATTTAAAGAAGTTTTTCCTTTATAAATACAAATAAATATGTCAGTCTTGTAAAACTGAACAAAGACGTTTCTTTATATTTGAAAAAAAAATCATTTTCTCTAAAATCTAACTACAAGTGGTTTGTGGTTACTGAAATAGGACTCATATATGAAAACATTCGAAATTGTAGTCATTTAATCGTCCGAAAACTCCGTCAATTGTTGCATAGCTCTGATACTTTCAATTAAACTCATAACACAAGCTTACTATTTCATTTGATGAGTTTCTTAATAAATCTTGGTGAAACTACTTGCTGCAGTATTTCGCACCAAATGAATGGGTTATTGAACGTACAAGGTGTATATATAATATATAATCCCCTTAGGAGCCCTGAAGCCCGTCCCTCAGAGGTCCTATTGCGAAATGAATTTTTGATGTACACATGGCAGGCCAAGACCTACAAAATGATATATACATCATGGGTCTAGGACTTATGGTTGCTGAGATATAGGGCGCTCCTTTATTAATATAGCTTATATAGTAAAAACGATACTTTATAAGGCCCCTTTTACGGCCCTCAGAGGTCAGATCGCGAAATGGAAAAAAGTCATTTCTTGGCAGGCCAAGACCTACAAAATGATATATACATCATGGGTCTAGGACTTATGGTTGTTGAGATCTAGGGTGTACACGGACGGACAGACAAAACGGGGACAATAGAGTATTTTTTTTCGAAAATGCTCTAAAAAGAAGCACACTGAAGAAAAGAGTTCACTGAATCTCACATTGTTTCAGTTGTGGCTCTCTCTGTCTTGCATTTTTAATCACTGTATGATGGTGGTATGTGAAGATAACAATAACATTTCTGCTTAATTATGTAAAAGAAGCGTAGAAGTGGTACATTCCAAGAATCCCTCCTATTTCCCACCAATAGCAAAAAAAAAAAAAAATGCCCATCGAGTACCATACATATCCATGGAGTATATAAAACAAGCAATTAAGCCTGTTCCATTCTGGACACAGGACGTGTTAGCGCATTTTCATGTTATGTATCATTACGTTTGTTATCTTTCAGTAAATATTTGTAAATTTTGGAAATGTTTATACATTCAATTGTGTAATGCATATATCTGAAAAAAGATATTAAAATGACGTTTCTTTATATTTGAAAACAAAATTATTTTCTCTTAAATCTAACTACAAGTGGTTTGTAGTTACTGAGATTAGGACTCATGATTGAAACATTCTAAATTGTAGTCATTTAATCGTCCGAAAACTCCGTCAATTGTTGTTTTATATAAAGTACGGGAAGTAAGTCATGTTGAATAACTGTTACAAAAATAAATAATGATTACGCCCCTTTGATTAGCTTTTATTATTTATATTTAAAATATAAGCAAAACGGTACATAAAAAACTCTTATATCTTGGCCCTGAGAGGTCAAATCGCGAAATGGAAAAAGTCATTTCTTGGCAGGCCAGAGGCCTACAAAATGATATATACATCGTCAGGTCTAGGACTTATGGTTGTTGAGATCTAGGGTGATGACGGACAGACAGACAAAACGGGGACAATAGAGCATTTTTTTTCGAAAATGCTCTAAAAATCCATGGAATACACAAATACCCACGGAATACCGAAGATGCCCATAGTGTAGCTAAACAATGCCCATATAATACATAAGATGACCATAGAATATGCCACTGTTTAAGCGCCTAATGTAGTCCGTCTAAGATTGTTTCTTTTATTTCAATATGTCACAAAACATTTTTAAAATATCTTCCCTAACACACCACCACCATCCTGTTCCGTGCAATCCATAAATTTTACTCTTTAAAGTTGAGGAGGGCCAACATATAAAACTAATGTCTTTGTTACTCAACCCATTGTCTCATTTTTTATTCATTTTTTTGTTTGTTATCAAAGCTTGACATAAAATTAAACATGGGGACAAAAAAACACACGCACACACACACACACACACCCTTTCCCAAGGTGACGGTCGCAGTGAAGATAAGCTGGAAGGAGGCCATATGCCTAACGGCTTTCGTTCGCGCACCCCCCCCCCTACCCCTCTTCCCATTGCAATTGTTTTGTGACCGATTTCCTGCCCACAGCTATGTAGGTTTGTTGATAAGAGACAGTTCGTTCCGTTGGGGGTGGGGTGGGGCTTAAAAAGAAAAGTGGACTGACGTTCGGTGACCTGGTCACAAAAGATGTTTCCTGTCGTGGTTAATTCCCCCTATATGGGGGGGGGGTCTTTGATAAACACCGAGTCGATCTGACCCCCCACAGTTGGATGAGCAATGGGCCTTGTGACAGCCAGGTATATCACATAGTCTCGAACTAAACACCTTGTGACAGCCAGGTATATCACATAGTCTCGGGAGCTAAACACCTTATAATTTTTTTTTTTTTGAGAAAGAATTGATAACCAAACGAGTTAAAATACTCAAAAACAGTTATTGGTGCTAATTGAGAGAGAGAGAGAGAGAGGGGGGCGGCGGAGTTCATTGCTATGCGGCCCCTTTTTGTTGCACGTTTACATTAAATCTTGTAAATTTTGACTTCCTTGTGGCGCGTAATCACGTTTCGTACCAATGGGGGAAAAAGCTCAACGCCGATCAGTCGCCGACCTCGTACAATAGGTCTGGTTAGAGACTGACGTCACGCATATCATTATCTCATTCTTCTCCGCTTTGTTTTGTTGGGAGTCTGTGAGAAATATTCGACCAGTATTCTGTTTGGTTTATAACAGCCGGACTAGTCATTCCGAAATCTATTTTTAATAATTTTTTTTCATTCTGCAGATAATTTATACAGATAACTGATATTACCTATTATATGATGTTGTTCCATATTTTTTCCAACATGACTGAACAGCATTTTTTTGGGGTTTTAAACAATTCTCCGCAATTAATTCAAGAAATGAAGTAGTAAAATATAAAATTAACATTGATATATATATATATATATATAGGCTTACCATACGTCCCGGTTTGGCCGGGACAGCCCCGGATATACTGGGTTGTCCCAGTGTCCCGCCCAGTTGTTGAAATTGTCCCGGTTTTAGATTCAGGGCACAGTTTGTCTTGGAAAATAATTGAGCAAAATTATTAGATCAGAGAATGATTAATCTGCTCTTGTGTGATCAATAACATTTTGGTAAATAACACAGTGATACAAATTTACAGAAGTGAAAAATACGAGTGGTACAACAAGAAGAAAACTGTTTTGTTTTGTAAAAATATCATGTTTGTGTACCATTATGAATAAAATAACAAAGATTATCTATTCTATATTTTAAGTGTTTTTTACATTACTGTTTTCATACCCCCCCGGAACCGACATCCGTAAACCTAAAGTAAAAAAGACAGAACTGTCCGGTTGGTCCGCGAAAAAAATAGCAACCCTATATATATATATATATATATATATATTCACGATGTATACATATATATATATAACGGTGCATGCGTCTATCATAGGCATCTAGCGTGGTAGAGCATCAGGAGGTAACTGTGTGTACAACATTTCTAGCTATCACGGTAAATAGCAAAGAGAGATATAACCACCAGTCGGGGGGATATTGGGTATCGCTAATTGGTAATTTCCATTCGCTCTGTTGCTTTGTTGTTTTTCTCAATATCTTCCCGCCATTTCTATATTGACCTAGTTTTGCCCAGTCGGTGCGGAACGAATCATTGCGTCTGAGCAGGATATCTCGCTTCACCCCCAGCCCCCCACCCCCTTTTTTATTTTTACCACCTAACCCCCAACCCCTCGGCCATCCACGCCCGAACCTCCCCCCCCCACACACACGCACTTTAACATGGTAGGAGTAAACTTTTGATTGCGTTTTATCTATTTACCTGGACTAAGTTGATGATATCATACATAACGGTAAACAGGTTAATTAGGCTCGGTGCACTTTTAAGAGTCACGAGAATATGCGAGGCTGTGTGTGTGTTCGCGCACATATATAGAGAGTATATATATATATATATATATATATATATATATAATGTGTACGTTTGCGCTGCTTGGTAATGCATTTAGATAACACGCCCAGTTCAAAACATGGAGCACGATTGTTGAACCACATGATGATATCTCTTAGCATTGCATGACCTACTTAAAATGTCGTTGGGGAAATAAAACAAACAGCTACGCTACACACAATTTTTTTCAAACTTAGGTCCAGATAAGCTCATCGGTGGCTAGACTTGGGCTGATTTATCGCCAGGTTTGGGCTGTTTTTTGTAGCATTATGGTGGGGAGGGGGTGAAGCGGTGGGGTTTCGGCCCCGGGGAAGGGGAGGGAAGAGAACAGAATCAGTGTTGTTTTATTCTGGTCGTAACAGAGCGAAAGTCTCGGACCAGCTAACATGTGGGCCTCTCACGATGCTCCATTATCAGAGGCGTCTTTCACCCCCGGACGCTTCTGGGTGCCGCTAAACCACTACTTTAATTTCTCTTGTTCGACACTCCCCCTTTACCACATTTTGGATGTGTATGCATCCACGACCCCCCACCCCACTCCTAACCCGCTTCTGACCCTCAATGGTTTTTTTACCATTTTACAACTCTCACCCCACCCCCTCTTTAAAAGATTAGTGTAAAAAACACATACCGTTTGATGCCCACTTTGGCCCACGAAACTAGGAGCCCCTTGACGGTCAAAATACGGGGCCGGGGCGTCGCATATGATGTCCCGACCCAGTGGAAACTGATACATGTACTTTAATGTCATGCATAATTTACGCAAAGCACACAGTTCTGTGTTGTGAGCGAACTGTTCTGTAGCACGGCATTCCCTTAGGGGGGTCAATTGCCAGGAGGTAGCCACTCCCTGATCCCTCGCCATACTTCAACACGCCACATGTCCACTGCGCAGTCATTGACCTACTTATGGGAACCCCCGTGCTGGATTAACTTAACTATACCCGCACGTACAATGTAAAAAAGGAAAATGTGTATATACAGTTTGCACTGTACTACTAGCGCTATATATATATATATATATATATATATATATATATATATATATATATATATAATACTCATTTCCAGTGTGCGTTAAATCGAAAGTAAAGAATTAATACAACAGTATTCCAGTTTAAAATACAACCATGAAAAAAATCGGATCTGCCCGAAACCAAAAAATATCCCTAGCCTACCGATCAAGCATAAGGGATATAACTCTATGACTCTAGTACATATATATATATATATATATATATATATATATATATATATATATATATATATATATATATATATATATATATATATATTTGATGCAGTATAAGTTGGAACTACCCGAGGGGCTGGCGAGGTTTTAAATCCACCCATAGACACCTCTCCGGAAACTCGAGTAATTAATCTACTTGTCTGTGTCACTGGTTAATGTTTTGACACAAACACACAAACTGGGCTAGAAATGAAGTGTGTTCTTTTCGTCCGCTAGAGAAATAGAAATTCACATGCGCTGTATAAAGAAGTCAGTCTCTCTCTCTCTCTTTCTCTCTCTCTCTTCTACCCTCTCTCTACTCTCTGCCTTTACACTATACCAGTATGTAATACTTACATTATGCTGAGGAAATAATATGAAGATTTCAAAAAGAAATTAGGTACTAATCATAAAGAAAGGAGGGTGTGGGTGGGGGGATGACATTATTATTAAAAATACATAAATACGATTTGAATAGTGAAAGCATCTCTTCTTCTTCTTCACGTAATTCAGTTGATCTCAAACTTTTGTGTCTCTCATCCCCGCTGTGTTAAGAAAAAAGAAGAGGCTACACTGAAAGAAAAGTTGAGATCACTTGTGTAACAATCCATGACACAGTTTTCCCCAATCGTATGACACTTAAATATGTATGTGAGAGAGAGAGAGAGAGAGAGTAATGAATGTTACAATGTCTGTGGACGTAATGCATAATGTATGATGAATGTATCTCATTCGCCTCAAGAGGGTGTAAATTATTTCACCGCCACGTGATTGTAATTTTTCATTGCGCGCCCTCATGAATGGGAGTAGAGTCATGCCCATAATAAAAAAATAATAATAATGGCCGGTCTAAACTGGTTTCAGGAACCCGGAAGTTGCGGTCCGATCGATGCGCGCACACACACACACACACACACACGCACGCACACATTCAGTCCGGGAACTGTGGAGGAGGGGGTGGTGGGTCTGGTTGACAGGTGGGGGCGAGATGATCAATGGGGGTGTGGGGCGGGAGGGGTGTCTGTTTGCCAATAGAACACTTTGCAAAAGAGGAAACTAAAAGAAGAAATAAATAACTAACCAATGTTTGATTCTCGTATAATGAAATGTAGCACGAGTGTTGTCGAGTTCTGTTTATCTAGACGTTCTGTTTACATTCCATTACATCGATATATGGTACCATATATATACTAGTACTGTACTATTCATACTACATATGTTTTCCCTTTTGTAATTTTTTTTATTTTGTTTACGTGAGAATGCAGAAGGCAAAAATGTATCAAGGGTTGAATGAACATCCTTTAAACAAATAAAAATAATAAGTTGCCCCACGTCCTGTCACACCTGTAGCCCGCGGGCCGTTTATCGGGTTTTTTTTTTTGCAGGAGCACATGCGCACAAATGATGCTGTGCGCTATTTTATGTCTCATGAATTAAATCAGTTGTGGCATGGGACTCATTTGGCTCTCATGCCTCCACAAAAGTGATCCAAGTTTTTCAATATCATCCATTGGTCTGTTGATAAACACATTCAATTAATACTACGACTGTTATATATATATATATATATATATATATATATATATATATATATATATATATTTATAATAACCATGCACCTGCAGTTTTCTTATACTATTAATAGATAGATCATGTTGTAGTAATAATAATATGGTAACAGAACGTTTGATGGTCAATTTAAAGTAGCCCCTCCCCCCAGCCCCGTAGCGTGTAAATTCTACAGCAGGGGCAGGACATTCTACAGCAGGGGCAGGACATTCTACAGCAGGGGCAGGACATTCTACAGCAGGGGCAGGACATTCTACAGCAGGGGCAGGACATTCTACAGGGGCTAGGCCCCCCTACTACACTGACCGCTGTGGTGCCCAATAGTTGTTGAGCACTTATCAAATCACAAGTCCAGGTTGCACCATTTTATCTTTCGTGTTTTTTTTTTCAAACAGCATCGCGACATTGAAACTTTGAAGGACGCATGACGTCGTCCGTGCATTTGGCATTAAGACTTGAAGGACGTGTGACGTCGTTTATAGGATATCTATCTAAAAATTAAAAAATAAACGGTATTTTTCCAAAACTCTAATTTAGGGTAGAATAACAATGGGAGATTAGAATAAAAAATATACTCCAGACATTTTATTTTAGTATCGGCCTGATTGCCGTTGTACAGACATTTCTATCTGTACGTATGGATGCACATGTATGTATGGTGTATGTGCGTAGTGTTGGTTTATGAATAGACAGATCCGCTTCGATGACGACGCTTATTACGTCATTCCGGTTCGCTTCTCGTAAGCCAAAATTTTATGTTTTTCATTGCTTATAGCATTTACAATAAAATGCACGGAAAAAAAAAATTGTTGTTAGAAAAGACACCCTCAATTGCATATGATGATTTTTTAGTTGAAATGCCCCCCTGGACGATGTACCGTGGTCTTTTTCTTGATGCTGCAGTCTTCTGTTGAGTTGAGCTTCGATTCAGGACAAGTTCCCACGAGGCGGGGAGGTTCATCATAACTGGGGGGACGACGGTACGAAATTAACATTTGATACAACAAAAAAAATATTATTTATATCTTTTTATTGACGGCAGTTTGATTACCGAAGCGTTCAACCATGTCCGAAGCTATTTGTAGAGTTTCACCTCAGTTAATCTGTTTAATGCCTCGCTGGCATACCGAATCTGCGGTTCCTTTTTGCTATGTTCGATGTATGTTAATTTGTATTGCTGTCGAATATTTTATTGCATATCATTTTGTGTCAAACCACTGGGTGTCCCGTCGGGTACCAAATCTTCTATACAGAGTTTTTCAAAGTGTGTCCCGGCGCTTACCAAATCTTCTGTGCAGAGTTTCTCAAAGTGTGGGTCGCTAAAATATTTAATATTTACTGAATGAAGAATATAAACAATTGTTTCTTGTGGGCTGATAGGATTTTTCCGATGCCCCCTTCAGTATTCACTGCTGGTTTAATGGACTGGTAAACGAGGTGACTGCTCATGACTAAAGAGCCCCCCCCTTCTTTACATTAATTTCATTAAGCTTATGTCGTGGGTTCAGAAACAGAGGGGCATCGGATGGCACAATTCACCAATCCAATCATGCTTGTATGTTGACTTGGCTTGTATGTTGACTTGGGCGGGTGGGTTGTGTGGTAAGGTGCTCGACTGTCGACCTGAGGGTCCCTGGTTCGATCTCCGATGAGCAGCAAAGGGATATTTCAGGTCATGTTTCAGGTCCCCCGCACTGTATCTCCCAGTGTTGTCTCCAAGTCCTTTGCACTATCGGCTATGATTGGGGGTGAAAGAAGGACGCCATAAAAACAGTCCCATGAGTGGTTTAATAGTAGCCAAGAGATTTCATCCCATCCTCTCTCTCTCACACACACGTTACATTAAAAAGAAAAACAAGCGATGGGTCGTTTACAATTGTTTCGAGATTCACTGTATGATCTTTGCTTGTATCTAAAATTGTGCATTTTTACATTTCCAGGCGATATGGTCGGCTGATATCCATTTGACGCGCCGCTTTATGATTAAATCCCCCCCTGCCCCATTTTAAACTATGTCAGTTGCCTGCCGTACCAAACCTCTGTGCTATACTGGCCACGTTCTGAGTATTATGGAGATCGGATGAAGTACAATCTAAATGTCATTAAGCATTTAGTAGATCGGATTACGTAAATCTGCTTATCAGGACTCGTGTCCCTCGGGACAAAGCCCCCGCTGATACAGCCATCTGATTTAATAGTATGAAATACTGTCTTCCTTTTATTTAAAAGACTCTTTGAAGTGTTATGACTTTGTGCGTGTGTGTACGTGAATCTTTCTATATTTTTGATTTACTATGACCTATATTTTATTTGTAGTACTGGTGTCAGGGTATATAGGTACTGTGTGTGGGGGAGGGGGAGTGAATTAAAGCTGGGTGTGTGGGCCTAACAATGATTTGACTTCTTGTTTATTGAAAAGATTATGTAGGTTTTTTTTGGGGGGGGGGTTGTATTGCTTAGAGGGTACGGCGCAGAACATAATACACTATGCTGAAGGCTTTATGTCGAATGACATCAGTACAGTGAGTGTCATGTGCCCCGGGTCACAGTGTGGTGGGCGTAACCAGGACGAAGTAGCATCACCTGTCTCTAACTGAAAAGTACTTTTTAGCACGGGGGGTGTGGCGGCATTTTCACAGAATCGGTCATTTTACGGGAATCGGGTCTAGGGGTAGAATCTGTTATTCAGGGTAGAATCTGTTGTTTAGGGTAATATGTATATATATTGTTTATGGTAGAATCTGTTGTTTAGGGTAATATATATATATATATATATATATATATATATATATATATATATATATATATTGTTTATGGTAGAATCTGTTGTTCAAGTAAGTGTATGGGAATCAATAAATATTATAACCCTACTCATCTCTAGACCTTGTGTGATTCATGACTGTGCCGAATGGACCGGAAGTGTTTGCTCAAATATAACAAACTCAATATTGACATACATGTGTTATTTATTAACAGACCCGTAAATTAACAAATGAAACAACTGAAAGATCTATTTCATTATGAAACATCTGTGATTTATTCATTAAAAATTTCCCCATCGTAATATCTTGTTTGTAGTGTCATTTTTTTTAATACCTCGATGAAGACATTTTAAAAAAAGCCCCTTCCCCCCTTCCCCCCCCCCCCCCCCCACACACTTCTTACCTCCCCAGCTGTAGTGAAGTATTGGACCATTTTTTTTTGTAAAGAAAAAT
Source organism: Bulinus truncatus (assembly GCA_021962125.1). Taxonomy (NCBI): domain Eukaryota; kingdom Metazoa; phylum Mollusca; class Gastropoda; family Planorbidae; genus Bulinus; species Bulinus truncatus. The sequence continues at coordinate 30,839,965 of JAGDYQ010000001.1, read as the reverse complement.
TCGGTTCACGGTTGAATGACTTCCTCCCTTTTAAAAATAATAATAATAAAAAACGGATTTGCCCGTGTGTCGCTATATTATTTTATAGAGCGCCCCCTCCCTCCCATATTTTTGTGTGTTTTTAGTTTAAAAATTCACCCGGCTCCACTTCATCTTCACCTCATTCCTATCTGTGGACTCCATTCACACACCCCCTCTCTCCCCCCTCCCCCAACCTACGGTCCGAGCCGAGCCGATTCACCAAAAAAAAATTCCGCTTTTTTCGTGTCTTTTTTTTTATTACTTCTCTTTCAAAGTGTATAGTCAATAGCGCCTAATATTTTACACGTTAATATTGGGCAATACAACCTAACAAGAAGAAAGATGTGAAACTATTTTTAAAAAAAGACATCGGTCCAAAGTTATTTTTTATTTTTTTTATTTTTTGGCAAAAGGTGCCGAAAGTGACCTCATTGATGCGAACTTATGGTGGTTTTCTCTGTTGATAAGTTTACTTAAATGGCTGGGTAAAAATGTCAAGGAGAAGGTCTTCGGATTGGTCTATGGGTAAAAAAAAACTAGGCCCGCCTGTACCAAGTTGACCTCCCCCCTTTCCCTCTTCCATCTCGGGGGGGGGGAGAGTGAAGGCGGTAAAAATAATTCTATCAAATCTAGTGCTACTGGGGTCACAAATAATTCCTGAAAACTTAGAATGGGCGTCTCTCTCTCTCTCTCTCTCTCTCTCTCTCTCTCTCTCTCTCTCTCTCTCTCTCTCTCTCTCTCTCTCTAAGGGTTAAATGGGGTAGGGATTCGAACTCGTACCCTTAACTTAACCACCGTGATTTGGGGGGGGCTAACGAACTCACCACAGCCGGGTCGTCCACTTGTTTGGGGAGGGTGGGGAGGAGGTAGGAGGATAGTAGCAAACGTCACGAACAAACTGACTTCCACAGTAGTTAGCAACTTAAAACGTGACCAGACATCTGAACAATCGTTATGATGTGTCTATATTTACCAGCTGAATGACATTCAACATACATATCATATGTGTTTAGTACGAACAAATTAACATCTGTGACAGGTCATTACCCCAATAACACCTTGTGTAGAACATCCTGATAAGATTTCGGTATTCGATTCGCCAGTGATCAAAGCAAAAAAAAAACTTGACAATAAAAAAATTCAGTTTAAAAAAAATATAAAAAAATTGCTGACATAAATACGTTTCGTAAAGGTAAACAAAAGTCGCACTTGCAACGAAATCATACACGATACACACAGGCAAACAGTAACATTGTTGTTATTCATGTCTGAGTATATAAAATAAAACATGATAGGTGTAAAAATGGGAAGATAGTTATACAAATCGATACCTTGAAATTAATTTTAATTATAAATAACGAATAATATACTATGGAACAGTACTGTAAATAACGAGTTAAAGATGTCTTCCCAGATGACAGTCAATCCTGTTACCAAACATGCTGAAATTTACCAGCCTTGACAAATTTTGAGTTTCAAAAATGCATCATATGTATGGCCCCCTACCCCTATTTCCACCCCCTCACTTTGGTTTCCACCCCCCCGCCCCACGGTTCCATATGGTGCCTCTGTGTTCAGGTATTCCGTTGTCCACTTGACCCGTTCATGACACTTTTTTGGCGGGTATATGGTACTTCCACGTTTATTTTTTGTCTGGGACTCGTTGAAGCTCTCTCTCTCTCTATTGCTGGACACCGGGTGGCCTCTGGAAGAGATACGGATCTGACTTTAAGCTGCAACAATATCTCCAGTGCGCTGTGGGTTACAGGTTCGTATCCCAGCGAGTCAGCCCTTAATCACCTTCATGTCTCCCGTGGTGCCTCCATTGCCATTGCGCTTTTGGGCAAATATGCTGGGGAATGGTAAATAGGGCAATGCAAAAAAAAAACAACAACTACCGATGAATAAGTAGTTTATAGGATCGAAGAGATAAACATCTCATCCAAAACTTTTTCTCGCCGCGGCCCAGTGGGCGGGGGCGTTGATTTTAAAAAATATTTTAGATTTTTTTTGTATTTACAATGCCGATGACGAGCACAGGCGCTCAGCTTCCGGTTCACCTCCATCAGTCATGAAAGTTACAATATTCCGAGCGTAAATAAAAGTAAATAATTTACAAGATTTCTTTGGTATGGCCCTGCACCGATTTGTTCCACGGAACGGTGCCGGCCCGGTGGTTGTGTAATCCACTGCTTTAAGGGACTTGTATTTAAGAATTAGAGTCGACAGGGCATCATTCCAGAATTCTAGACGTGGACAGGTTTCAACGAACTCCGCGTTTTTACCACCGTACCCTCGCGTGTTTACCGGGATCACTTTGCTGACATGGACAACCTCTCGGTAACAAAAAAAAACAAATATTTATTGTTATATATTATTACATCGGTATGAGAAAGAACTACGCAGCGAATGCCGTTTTATTATTTTTCCGTAAACATTATGTTTGGGTAACACCGAATGTCAATTAACTGTTAAA
>JAGDYQ010000001.1:30821390-30836968 GCA_021962125.1 Bulinus truncatus | reverse complement strand
CTTACATTCTCCTATCTCTAAGACGTAATATTATTGTGCTATTTATAGTAACAGGTGTCTGTTCTATATCTAAGCTTATTCTGTTCCTTATTTACTTTATAACAGCAAATGGGGAAAAAAAGATTATTTAGTTTAAACAGAGGCGGCATACGCAGGAATTCGGTTGGGGGCCCTCTTTGCGTTTTAAAACAAAAAAAATATTGGGCTCTGATAATTAAAGGAGACATAAAAAAAAAGGGCGTAAAGCTGGATTTACTTTTTTTGTGGGGCGTAAAGTTTGGATTTGTGGGCCTCACACAGTTAGCAGACTCGGGCGCGCGCCTCATGCACTCGCCTCTGGATGTAACTGTAAAACCGGCTCTTGGCTGTAACAACCTTTTAGATCTGTGTTCTCGATGTGTGATAATGAACCAGACATTGCTTAAAGATGCACTGTTGAACCAGACAATTTCTTGCGTTGTGCTGTTGAACCAGACAATTTCTTACGTTGCGCTGTTGAACCAGACAATTTCTTGATTTGCGCTGTTGAACCAGATAATTTCTTGCGTTGCACTGTTGAACCAGACATTTTTTTTTTTAATCTTGCAGAGCACTTTAAAACGAGACATTTTTCTTTCGATGTGTACATTTCAATTAGACTTTTTTCTCTGATGAACTAGGCTTTTTTTCTTGCAATGGATCAATTCTGCATGGAAAAAAATTTTCTATTGATGTGTCATTATTGAAATCGATAATTTTTTTGCTGAATATTTTATTATTCAGTACTAATTTTTTTTTACTTAACAGTCAACACTACTGTTGAGAGGTGTGTGTGTGTGTAGAGTCCTGTAGGGATGAGATGAAATCTCTTAGATCCTCTAAACCAATAATGGGACGTTTTTTTTTTTATTTATGATGCCCTTCTTTACTTACACCATAGCCGATAGTGCAATGAATATGGAGGCAACACGGAAAACATAGCGGGGACTTAAGCCATGACCTGAAATACCCATGTGTCCTCACTAGGTACCTTCAGGTCCGACAGTCGAGCTCTTTACCGCACGACCATCCGTCCACCGACTGTTAAGAGGTGACTACATTCATTTTTTATCTGTGAAATTTCACGTGACACGCGAATAAAGAAGATTGTAACATAATATCTACACATTTGGCTGAGAATATATATATATATATATATATATATATATATATATATATATATATATATATATATATAAATCTAAACTCTACGAAATGCGGAAAATGTAAAAAAATAATATTTGGTTACTGTAATGTCCGTATAAGAATCACATTTTATAATACACATACGCTTTAAATTATTTGTATGAAACCTTATATAAATGTCAGAATCTTTAAAAATAACACATTATTATACACCTATATCCAGGGCCGTACCCAAATTAATTCAAAAAATCAAATTTTATTATAAAATATACTTCTTTATCAAATTTTTCCTTATATAAAAAATTCTCCGCACAACCCCCAAGCCGCACAGCCCATACCCCCCCCCACCCAAAAAAAAAAAAAAAACAAAATCCTGGGTACGACCTTGCCTGTATCGACTCTTTTGTCCACCTTGAACACTTTCTAAATACAAGAGTCAAAAGCATAGATTAAGTTGAAGTAGCCTTACACAAAAAAAAAATGGAAATATTTATTTATAGCTAAGTGCAGAGGGGCTCACACGACGAATCGCGGCCGCATGTATAGTATAGTTTTACACATAACATGTCTTAATTATTGCTAATTATAAATTGTGCACACGTAATGTCAGATGGCATTTTGGAGTGCCTTCATGGAAATAGTTTATTATCAACAGAATCGGTTGTAAACATTATAAATACAAAATATATTTATATCAATCGGCTTTGGTTCTTTAAAAAAAAAATCCATTATGTATACGAAGGTCAGATAATTTAAAACAGACAATACTGCTGTAACAGGGCCTAACCTAGGGATTTAGGGGCCCTGGGTGGGGCTTGGCCTCTTTGGAGGGGGGCTGCATTTTGACATTCGATATCATGACATGATATAATGTACTTAATATTTAATGTTAAAAAAAAATTGGGGGCCCCTTTAAGTTGGGGCCCGGGGCGGGGACTTTCGAATTTTGACCTTTCCCCCACCCAAGGTACGCCTCTGTGCTGTAACGATATCTGCTTATCGATAAGTACGGACCATATATCTCAAGAGGAGAGGGGGTTGTCTGTCTCTCTGTCTCTCGCATGACATTGAGAGACGCATCCGAGCCAGATTTATGAATATTTAGAAACAATAGACAACAACAATGCCGAGGCGGGTTTGGCACCCCCCATCCTTCTACTGCAAGTTCTAGGTAAGATATCATTTAATTATCGAAGTATTTTTTTATTCTATGACAATTTTCAACAATGAAAACAGTTTTGCCCCCCCCACTCTCGGGGCGGTCAAAGTTTGCCTTCCCCCCCCCGCACCCGGTCAAAGTTGTCTAGATCCGCCCCTGAACATGCTCAATGGGAACCGCACACACATTTCCGGATGGTGTTATATAAATCCGCATTTGTCCACCTTTCTATAATCTATTTCAAAGAAACCGTTCCACACTATGCATAACATGTCCATAATAGTTTCACATGAAAATGACTTTCCAGCAGCGGCGTAGCGTTGGTATCGTCCGCCCAGGGCGGAAGACGATTTTGCCGCCCTCTTATTTAGGTATTTCAATTTAATCTATACATTTTTGCCGCCCCCCTAAAAAGTAATAAAAAGTGCCGCCCGGTGCGGACCCTCTTACCTCCCCATCCCTAGGTACGCCACCTGCTTTCCAGTTTCCCGTTGGGAGAGGGTGATTTTTGTTAGAAGCAATGTTTCGTTGTTTTACTACTACTGGAATTATCTTGTGTGGCGGTGTAATCGCTTATTTTAGTTAACCCAGTTTTAAAAAAAAAATGCCTCACGAACTTCGATATAGAAAAAAAGGAAATTGGACACGGGGGCATTAATCTTTGCTTTCTATTCGCCCGTTGTAGAGATCACGAGAGTGTGATGTTTCCTTTGAGGAAACCTTGTGAAGAATTTTGAAAATGAAAAAAAAAAAAGCGAGAGAGAAAGAGAAAGAGAGAGAGAGAGAGAGAGAGAGAGAGAGAGAGAGAGAGAGAGAGAGAGAGAGAGAGAGAGAGAGAACAAACAACGAGGAGAGCAGGGTGAGTGGTGGGAGGTGAAACGCTCGCCCCAGCTGTCCGGGGTATGTAGGTCGGTACGTCATGGCCGTAGCACGTGACTTGTCTCCCTTTCAAGGGTTTTAATTATTACCATCCGGGGGGGGGGGGAATTACAAAAAAAAAAAAGGAAGATAAAAACACAAAGTGGGCTGAGACTGAGGAGAAAGTAATTATTTGGAATGTAATGATTCTTATTCTTTTTAGACTTGTTGTGTGTTATAGTGGCGATCTATATAGTGTTATATTTATACCGTTTTATATATATATATTCAGATGAGTATTATAAAGTTAAAGTGTATATAGCAGTGCTGTTTCATCTGTATGGATGATTTGTATTAACTGTTTACCGTTTCTTTTCTTTAAATATATTTATTCTGTTTATTCTGCCGCGTGTAAAACAACCGTATAGACGTGTTGTGTCATGCCTATAGCCCTACTGTACACTTTACAGATATATTGTATTATATTTCACCTGGGATTAAACCTCTGTGCTTAATTACCATATATATATATATATATATATATATATATATATATATATTTATACAGATTTGTGGTTTTGAAATTATGGAATGTAATATCTTTATGAATGATTGCGTTTGTAACTCCATAACATATTTATCATATAATAGTATCCCATGGTGGGAAGGATGGCCGAGTGGCGTGTATACTCGACTGTCAACCTGAGAATCCTGTCCTGGGTTCGATCGTCGGTGATTCCAATGGTGAAATTCTGTCAACCCAGCTTTTAAATGGGTACCTGACTGTAAGTTTGGGGAAGTAAAAAGGCGGGCTGGGCGTTGTGCTAACCACAACAACCCATTCACATGCCGAGGGTTTTAGATAAGGATGACTTCTACACTTCATCTGTATCCAGAGCCGGCTCTGGGCAAAGGCGACATAGGCAGCAGCCTAGGCCATATATATTGATGAGGGCGCCATATTTTTAGAAAAAAAAAACTTTCATGCAGAAGGGGCGGGCGTCCCTGTGGAGGAGATGACTGCCTAGGGCAATAAATTGCCTGGGGACGGCTCTGTCTGGCATCCCAAATATATATATATATATATATATCGTAAATAGAGCACACTTGGTGTTCACCTGAGCCCTCCCCCTCCTTCCACCCCCCCCCAATCTGCCAAAGAGAGCGCCTTTGTATTTTATTTCCTATCAAATACTTAAGCACTGTAAGAGAACTCAACCAAACCCAGAGACATGCCCTGAATTGTGTGTTGGGGGGGTGTCAAATTTGAAAGTCCTCACAGTCCCCAGCTAGAGAGGGGGCCCCAAGAGATTTTTTTCACATTCACATTAAATATTAAGCACATTATCTCATGTCATGGTGTCGAATGTCAAAATGCAGGCCCCCCCAACCCAAACAGCCCAGTTAGCCCTGCCCACTGGTCCCCAAATCCCTAGGTTCGGCACTGAACCCAAGTATTTTGTTTGCATTATGAAAGTCTCCACCTTGAACCAACCCCCCCACCTATCAGAGACCCATAGCAGCCCTGCTAGTATGTACCATGGCATTCCAGGTAGAGTCATCATTTAATGCGAAACTCAACACCCCCCAAACGCGTGGTTAGATATCTCACTGACAAATTTGAAGGTCTTAAGAGTTCAAAACCTGGATATCAAAGGGAATTACCGCGATTAGCGTTTTGTCCACCTATCCACTCGATACAATAATAATAAAGCGCTGAGTCAGATGCCTTTCTTACCCTGGCTCCAGACGGTGTTGGTGAAGTACAGTCCAGTGGTCACTGCTACAGCTAGCCCTATACCCCCCCTTCCCTGACCGACCTTTCCAGGTTTTTCGCTTTGGTACATTTTCTTTGTCTTTTGACGGACTGCCACTCTGGGCACTCCCCAGTTACTGCACCCTGTCTTCACTGTCACACCTTCTAAAGCCTTATGGGGAAAGAGAGAGAGAGAGAGAGAGGGGGGGTCATAGGGAGGCATACATCAACGATGTCTTGGACATTTTCAATAATAATAATAATAAATGCGATTTCAATAAGTATATATATTAACAATTGGGCTCAATGCGTCTTCGTATATAAGCGCCCTTAAATATCAAGGGACGCACCGCCCCCCCCCCACACCTCCTCGCCATATGTCGGAACATATTTTTTTTTATCAATAATACAATTTGATTACAGATAAATATATCGTTAAGAAAAATATAAAAAAAAAATCGGGGAAGAGGGTGGGGTGGGGGTGGGGGTTGGGGTTTAAACACTTTTAATATCATCAGCTAAATTCATTGTGCTAGTCCGGGCCTTGATTATCAACTTTATATACATATATATATATATATATATATATATATATATATATATATATATATATATATATATAAATAATATTGTTACACCATTCCTCATTTAACAAAAATAATAAAAAAAAATAAATAAATTATCTCGTGGTATACGCCTCTGCATTTTGTGAATTAAAACAACAACAACAAGACAACAACAAAAGGACATATTCTTTGTTCTATTGAAAAAAAAACTGTCTATCTGTTAGAAGAGATCCGTCTCTTTATGAGGGATCAGCGAGGGCTGAGAGAAAAATAGAAAGAAACATTAAAAGGGGGGGGGTGAGGTGAGGTGAGGGGGGGGGAAAGGAAGGCTTTTCGGGTTGGCGATGTTTAAAAAAAAAAAAAAAGGAAACATAAAACCGGCAATAGGGTCAAATTATTTATTCATAGATTCGATGTGTCTTCAAATCGTCGGGCGGGGCGGACATTAAATTGAGATTCTTTGTTTTGTTTTTTCTCATTTTTCAAGAAAATAAAAAAAAATGTTTTTACTTATTTCACAGCCCCGCATCCCCCCACCCCCCAACCCCTCCTCTCACAATACTGTCCCCGTCCCCACCCCACATCATTTTCTCTCTCTCTCTCTCTCCAAACTCCCCCCCCCCCCAATGCATGCCATTATCACAACGTGATGCGCTTTCCTGCTCGTGTTCTCGAGCTTAGTGAAAACGAGGCCATGAACTGACGAGAGGCGTACACACTCACACACTTGGCACTCGAAAGTCACCCCCCACCCTCTCTCTCTCTCTCTTTTTCTCTCATTTTAACAATGTTCTTTTTTCTGGGGTTAGGAGGGGGGTGGGGGCAGAGTAGAGGGAGGTTGGGGTTTTTCCTTAAAGTGCAAATAAGTAGTGGGTCTAAAATTGTTGAGCTGATAAAGTTCTAAAACCTTCAAATACGTTCAGCGAAAAGTTATGAAATAAGACGTGTTTTTTTTAAATGATTATATTTCTATTTATATACTAGAATCGCGTGATATAAATTATGATAATACCATTGATAGTATACTATTTATAATTACATGATAACAACCATAATATAATTAAAATTCAACAGTAAAATCGACTGCCTCATCTTCTACTCATACCCCCCCACCCCAATTTTGTATCAATCGTTATCGATGGAAATTTGAAATTTGAGAATACCTGTAGTACAATCAGTATGATAAATTCACATTCTTACCCCCCCCCCCCGGCCCATTAACTTATGTCCCCCCTTATGTTAGATAGATATATGCTAATGGTGATATAAATACGCGATAACACGATGAATATTGCTTGTTTGTGTTCTGATAATTACCAAATACATATTTATACCAAAATAAAATAAAAATAGCCCAGTGAAATTTTATCATTCTTTGGTCCAACTAACCACGCGCTGTTGTTGCAGGGGGGGGCAGGGTGAAACAAGGACACATTTTCGTTGTCTGCATAATCCAGCCAGCAGGTCAGCGTGCTGTGTTTGGCTGTGCAGTCTAAAAACGAGTCTCTCAGCTCTCCGTGTGTCTCCCCTCTCTCTCTCATCTCTCTCTCTCTCTCGAGTCCGCCGTCTGCTACTCTCCACCCCCCTGTTCGCCCACCACGTCACTTTTGCTTCGGAAAAGAAACAAAAAAAAAAAACTAGAGCAAAGGGAAGGATAGGGTGGGGCTAAATGGGGAAGCGAGGGGAGAAAAAGAGAACGCAGACAAAACCGTACATTCAGTAACTTTGAGCCGGACTCTCAGTGCGCGAGGTTGTGTCGGTTGTGTCGGGTTTCCCCCCCCCCTTACACTAAAACATAATTAACTCGCACTGTGGTACTCTATAGCTGTGTGCTGTCTTTTTTTTAAATATATATATATATATATATTTATTTAGTTGTGTTCACTTTTTTTTTTTAAATTGCAAAAATTTGTTTCAACTCCTCTGCATAGCGCTCGTCAAGTTGATTTCAAGAAGTTTTAGAGGAGTATTGCTGGATTTGTGTGTTGTTCATCAGGACACAGGAACTCGTGGTGGAGTCAGAGATTATGTGTTTTTCATTTTCATTAACTTCGCTTCCATTGAAGTAAAGCGCTAACCTTTTCCTTACTTGGAAGTATTACATTAATAAACCATCACATGTAAGTATATTTGCATTATAATTATTTATATTTAAAAAAAAATACCATAATTTCTGTATATTGTTTTTTTTTTTAGTTTTATGTGCTTTAAGAACTATTTGACAAAAAATTTTTTTTTCTTGGGTTTAGAGGCTTCGGGTATTCGTTGGGATGGGGTTCACAGAGCATACATCTGAATATTACACGTAGTTTGTGGTTAGTGTATAGTACAGAATAGTGGTTCTCAAAAAAGTGGTGTCGCGGACCCACCGGACCAATATTTAGGTGAATCGAGGCAAAATTATTAATTATTACACTATTACAGGCAAGATGGTCCTATATTCACTTCATATGTTCGTAATTACAACTGGTTTTGTTTTCCACTTGTTAAATTTTGCTTTTTTTTTTGGGGTATTCGGATAAATAAACAATATATATATATATATATATATATATATATATATACACTTTATAAGGCTTTTTTATTGTCTTTCTTGAATCTAATTTTCTTATGCAGGCGGGTGGTCGCAAAAAAAAAAACAAACAAACAATAATAATACATGTCTTCACAGTGGGTCGCGGGAGCTTATAAGTTTGAGAATCCCACGTATAGTAGTAATTGGGTTTCGCGAGGCCCCCTGTACCGGCTGCATCCCTTCTCCAACGGCCCTGAAAACGTTTACCTCTTGCAGTTATAGATATGCCCATTGGGAAGGGGGTGGGTGCAGGCCCGTAGCGTGCGGGGGGGAGGGCAGGAAGGGGTCGGGGCCCCCTGCATTTCATCTGCCCCCCTGCTTATTTTGCCTTCTACTTAGTAAAAATGTATTCCCTGCCCCCCCACCCCACCCCTGCTATTGCCTGGCCCCATCTGTAAAATTTTCACGCTACGGGGGTGGGTGGATGGGGTTATATATGCCTTACTGGAATGGGTGTGTGTGGGGGGGGGAAGGAATCACATTATTATGTTAGTCTAAAATCATTAACGGGGTCAGATCAGATATTGTGAAGATTCCAGTTTTTTTTTTTTTTTACCTTTTAAAATCACGTATGTATCAATACCAGCCATGCACCGATTATGCCTAATAATTTGAAACCTTTCATTTCATAGACTTTGAGAAACCGATTCTCATTTGATAGATATCTCTCTGAGATAGCTCCTGGGTAAGGATAAGGGTGGGGGGGAGGGGGGATGCAGTTACAACATATATTGACAATATATTTTAAAGTACTTTTTAGCTTAGCAATTATGAGATAAATCCTTTCTTGTTGTTTTTTTGTTATATGTATTTGATAGCCATTGATATGGGGGGGGGGTGGATTCCTTATGAAGTCAAACTGTACTATAAACACATAATCATAAAGTAGTAGAGTGCTATGCTCTACCTCAAGTCAAAGGCGTATACCAAACGTCATTTTAAAGTGTACTGCCTTTATCTTTCTCACATTGTTACCTGCGTTTAATATTTGCTGTTTTATACATAACAATACTTATAACTTCTTGTAGTTTACTCTATCTATCTACCTATCTATCTATCTATCTATATATATATATATATATATATATATATATATATATATATATAAGTGATTTGGGCTCTGCGTCAAATCGAAAGTAAAGAATTAATACAGCAGCATTTCAGTTTATAAACAATCATGAAAAAATCGGATCTGCCCGAAACCAAAAAAAAAAAATAACCTAGCCTACCGATCAAACCTAAGGGGATATAACTCTACGCAAAGATTTTTGCAGGGTACAGCAAGTAAACGATAATACTTAAAAAAGTCTTGTAATTTAAAAGACTTTTTCCTTTATAAATACAAAATAAATATGTCAGTCTTGTAAAACTGAACAAAGACGTTTCTTTATATTTGAAAAAAAAATCATTTTCTCTAAAAAATCTAACTACAAGTGGTTTGTGGTTACTGAAATAGGACTCATATATGAAAACATTCGAAATTGTGAAGTCATTTAATCGTCCGAAAACTCCGTCAATTGTTGCATAGCTCTGATACTTTCAATTAAACTCATAACACAAGCTTACTATTTCATTTGATGAGTTTTCTTAATAAATCTTGGTGAAACTACTTGAAGGTATTTCGCACCAAATGAATGGGTTATTGAACGTACAAGGTGTATATATAATATATAATCCCCTTAGGGCCCACATGATATAAGAGGTCCTATTGCGAAATGAATTTTTGATGTTCACATGGCAGGCCAAGACCTACAAAATGATATATACATCATGGGTCTAGGACTTATGGTTGCTGAGATATAGGGCGCTCCTTTTATTAATATAGCTTATATAGTAAAAACGATACTTTATAAGGCCCCTTTTACGGCCCTCAGGAGTCAGATCGCGAAATGGAAAAAAGTCATTTCTTGGCAGGCCAAGACCTACAAAATGGAAATAGCAACCATCATAGGTCTAGGACTTATGGTTGTTGAGATCTAGGGTGTACATGGACGGACAGACAAAACGGGGACAATTGAGTATTTTTTTCGAAAATAATATAAAAAGAAGCACACTGAAGAAAAGAGTTCACTGAATCTCACATTGTTTCAGTTTGTGGCTCTCTCTAATCTTGCATTTTTTTAATCTCTGTATGTAGTGGTGGTATGTGAAGATAACAATAACTTTTCTGCTTAATTATGTAAAAGAAGCGTAGAAGTGGTACATTCCAAGAATCCCTCCTATTTCCCACCAATAGCAAAAAAAAAAAAAAAGTGCTCATCGAGTACCATACATATCCATGGAGTATATAAAACAAGCAATTAAGCCTGTTCCATTCTGGACACAGGACGTGTTAGCGTATTTTCATATTATCTGTCATTACGTTTATTATCTTTCAGTAAATATTTGTAACCTTTGGAAATGTTGCTGCATTCTAATTAATAGTAATAAATATATCTGAAAAAAGATATTAGAAATACTGACGTTTCTTTATATTTGAAAACAAAATTATTTTCTCTTAAATCTAACTACAAGTGGTTTGTAGTTACTGAATTAGGACTCATGATTGAAACATTCTAAATTGTAGTCATTTAATCGTCCGAAGCTCCGTCAATTGTTGTTTTTATATAAAGTACGGGAAGTAAGTCATGTTGAATAACTGTTACAAAAATAAATAATGATTCACGCCCCTTTGAATTAGCTTTTATTATTTATATTTAAAATATAAGAGAAACAGTTTTATAAAAAACTCCTTTATATCTTATGCCCTGAGGAGAGGGTCAAATCGCGAAATGGAAAAAGTCATTTCTTGGCAGGCCAAGGCCTACAAAAGAATGACCTATATACGTAATAGGTCTAGGACTTATGGTTGTTGAGATCTAGGGTGATGACGGACTGACAGACAAAACTTGGGGACAATAGAGCATTTTTTCGAAAATGCTCTCAAAATCCATGGAATACACAAATAGCCACGGAATACCGAAGATACTTCCATAGTGTAGCTAAACAATGCCCATATAATACATAAGATGACCATACCGAATATACCACTGTTTAAGCGCCTAATGTGGTCCGTCTGAGATTGTTTCTTTTATTTCAATATGTCACAATACATTTTTAAAATATCTTCCCTAATACACCACCACCATCCTGTTTCAGTGCAATCCATAAATTTTACTCTTTAAAGTTGAGGAGGGCCAACATGTAAAACTAATGTCTTTGTAACTCCAACCCATTGTCTAATTTTTTATTCATTTTTGTTTGTTATCAAAGCTTCGACATAGAATTAAACATGGGGACAAAAAAAAAAACGCACACACACACACACACCCTTTCCCAAGGTGACAGTCGCAGTAAAGATAAGCTGGAAGAAGGCTATATGCCTAACGGCTTTCGTTCGCGCACCCCCCTACCCCTCTTGGCATTGCAATTGTTTTGTGGTCGATTTCCTGCCCGCAGCTATGTAGGGTTTGTTGATATTCAGAGACAGTTTCGTTCCGTTGGGGGTGGGGTGGGGCTTAAAAAGAAAGTGGACTGACGTTCGTTGACCTGATTCCGCAAGGTGTTTTCCTGTCGTGGTTAATTTCTCCTATATGGGGGGGGGCATTGATAAACACCGTAGTCGATCTGACCCCCCACAGTTGGATGAGCAATAGAGCCTTGTGACAGCTAGGTATATCTACATAGTCTCGAACTAAACACCTTGCTGACAGCCAGGTATATCACATGTCCTCAAATTAAACACCTTATAATTTTTTTGGGAAAAATTGATAATAAACAGGTTAAGGCATTCTCAAAAACAATTATTGGTGCTTAGTGAGAGAGAGAGAGAGGGGGGAGACGACGGGGTTCATTGCTATGCGGCCCACATTGCACGTTTACATTAAATCTTGTAAGAGTACGACTTCCTTGTGGCGCGTAATCCCGTTTCATTCTGTGAGGAAAAAGCTCAACGCCGAATCGCGACCTCGTACAATAGGTCTGGTTAGAACTGACGTCACGCATATCATTATCTCATTCTTCTCCGCTTTGTTTTGTTTGAAGTCACGAGGAAATATTCAATTAGTATTCTGTTTGGTTTATAACAACCGGACTAGTCATTCGAGAAATTATTTTTAATAATTTTTTTCATTTGCAGATAATTTATACAGATAACTGATATTACTAATTTTGAAGTATTTAGACTCTATTTTTTCCAACATGGCATTTAAATAAAAAGCATTTTTTTGGGTTACAAACAATTCTTCATAATTAATTAACTAAATGCGATAATTAAATATAAAATTAACATTGATATATATATATATATATATGAAACATTGATACGTAAGGTTTGGCCCAGGACAGCCCCGAATATACTGGGTTGTCCCAGTGTCCCGGCCGGTTGTTGAAATTGTCCCGGTTTTGAATTCAGGGCACAGTTTCTTGGAAATAATTGAAAAACCATTAATGAATCACAGAATGATTAACTCTGATCTTATTGTGAGTCAACCAACATTTCAGGCTTAAACCTTTATGACAAAGATCCTAAAGTATTACACAAGAAATTGAGAAAATCTCCCGAGTGGTACAACAAAGAAAAAACCTTTTCATTTTTGTAAAAATCTCATAATATATTATGAACATCTTTTTGCTTTTTCAAAAAGAAAGGGTATCAATTCTACATATTTTAATTTATTTTTACATTAGTGTTTCATAACTTTGGAATAACGTTATCAGCAAGCCCTAAAGTAAAAAAGATAGAACTTTATTCGGTTGATCCACGGGAAAAATGGCAACCTATATATATATATATATATTCACGATATTTTATATATATAATAACGGTACTAATAAAATCCCTCATAGGCATCAACTGAAATGGTGAGAGCATCACAAGGAAATTGTATTCTTCAAACATTTCTAAACTATGACGGTAAATAGCAAAGAGAGATATAACCAGTAGTCAGAAGGAGGGTTGTAGGTATCGCTAATTGGTAATTTCCACATTAGATCTGTTTAACTGTTGTTTTTCTCAATATCTTCCCGCCATTTCTATCGTAATTAGTTTTATTTAGTCGGTGGAACGAATCAGCTGCGTCTGAGCAGGATATCTCCTTCACCCCCCAGCCCCCACCCCCCTTTTTATTTTACCACCTACTTCAACCTATAAAACATCCACGGCATGAACCTCCCCACACACACACTTGCTATAGACACAAAAAGACTAAACTTTTGATTGCGTTTTATCCACTACACGGACTAAGTTGATGATATCACCACACTTAATCCAAACGGGTTAATTAGGCTCGGTGCACTTTCAAAAGTACGAGAATATGCGAAGCATTGTGTGTGTTCATACACATATATAAAAAAGTATATAAAACATATATATATATATATATACTCAATGTGTACGTTTGCTGGCAGTAATACATTTAGATAACACACCCAGTTCAAAACATGGAGCACGATTGTTAAGACCACATGATGATATCTCTTGGTTAAAAATGACCTGCCCAAAATGTCGTTAGGAAATAAAACAAACAGCTACCCTACACTGGTATCAAACTAGTTGCAGTCAATAAATCAATTGGTGGCCTGAACTTGGGCTGATTTATCGCCAGGTTGGGCAGTTTTTCGCTGTCTGGTAGGGAGAGGGGTGAAGCGGTGGATTTCTGGCCTTGAGAAGGGAGGAAGAGAGAGCAGATCAGTGTTTGTACCATTCAAGCCGCAGAGCGTGTCTCGGACCCATACCGGTGGGCCTCTCTGATGCTCAGCCCATCAGGGCATTTCACCCCGGACGCTTCTGGGTGCCGCTAAACCACTACTTTAATTTCGTTCGACACTCCCCCTTTACCAATTTTGAATGTGTATGCATCCACGACCCCACCCCACCTAACCCCGCTACAACCCCTCAATGGTTGTTTTACCATTTTACAACCTCACCCACCCCCTCTTTGGAATTGATGTAAAACACTTTTCGTTTGATACCCACTTTAGACTACAAAACTAGGAAAAAAACTGACAGTTAAAATATAGGGCCCGGGGCGTCGCATGTGATGTCTGACAGTGGAAGCTTTGATGCATGTACTTTAATGTCCCGCGTACTGTTACCTCAACTTGGACAATTTCTGTGTTGTGAGCGAACTGTTCTGTAACTTTGGCATTCCTTAAAGAGTTAATTTACCCGAAGTAGGCGCTAACTGATGCCTCGCCATACTTCAACACGCCACATGTCCACTGCATGATCATTGACCTACTTATAGGAACCCCCGTGCTGGATTCAAGTAACTATACCCGCACGTACAATGTAAGAAAAAAATGTATATACAGTTTGCACTGTACTATCAATTTATATATATATATATATATATATATATATATATATATATATAAATATTAATCATTCCCAGTGTGCGTTAAATCGAGAAGTAAAGAATGTATGCAACATTATTAAAGTTTAAAGTATACCCTAGCCACCATGAAAAAAATCGGATCTGCCCAAAGACCAAAAATATCTAATACCGATCAACGCGAAGGGATTTCAACTCTACTGAGCTCAAAACCATTTGTATATATATATATATATATATATATATATATATATATATATATATATATATATATATATTCTAAAAATCCAATCAAGTTGGAACAACCCGAAGGGCTGCTGAGGGGACAATCACCCCATGGGCACCTCCGGAAGCTCAGAATAGTAAGTCTACTTCTCGTGTCAGTGGTTAATGTTTTGACACCGACACTGACAAAAAAGGCTAGAAATGAAGTGTATTCCTTTAATTCGCTCAAGAAAGCTAAATTCACATGCGCTGTATAAAGAAGTCAGTCTCTCTCTCTCTCTCTTTCTCTCTCTCTTATAACCTCTCTCTAAAAAATATAACATACCAGTATGTAATACTTACGACTATAAAAACGAAATAACATGAAGATTTCAAAAAGAAATTAAGTATTTAATCATAAAGAAAAAGTTATTGGTGGAGGGATAATTCATTATTATTAAATACAAATAGGATTTGAATAGTAAAACATCAATTCTTCTTCTTCACGTAATTCAGTTGATCTCAACTTTTATCACATTCATCTGTCCTTTGTGTTAAGGAAAAAGAAACTCTTACACTGAAAGAAAATTGCTGAGATCACTGTGTAACAATGCATGGACTGGTTTCCCCAATCATGCATGGCTTTTTAAATAATATAAACCGAGAAAGAAAGTAATAGATGTTACAATGTCTGGACACGTAATGCATAATGTATGATGAAAGTATCTCCATTTCGCCTGGGGGTGTAAATTATTTTACGCCACGTGATTATAAGCGCCATTGCACGCCCTCATGAAGATAGGAGTAAAGTCATAACTATAATAAAAAATAATAATAATGACTTGATTCTAAAACTGGTTTTTCGGGAAACCGGAAGGTACGGTCAAGTGTTTCCCCCCCCACTTTTTACACATTCAGTCAGGGAACTGTGGAAGAGGGGTGGGTGGGTCTGATTGACAGGTGGGGTAAGAGATGATCAATG